>BQNB010012013.1:54592-66778 GCA_026074375.1 Tanacetum coccineum
GCCTAAACTATACATGTTTTTGGTGGTGTTATTTATATATATTTTATCATTTCTCGTAAACTTTCGATACTTAATAGAATGAAATACTTGCAGGTTTACTTGAAGACATCCCGAGCTCAAATAAAGCAAAGATAAAGTACATATACACTTCGGAAAGCAAAATACAAGAAAAGATAAAGTCTCAAGCTAAAAAATGCAAATGTACGCCGCACTTACCCTTTGTACGCCGCACTTCTCCCCAAAGTCAAAAGAATAAAAAGCCTGGTCAAAATAGTGCATTAACACCCCAAGTACGCCACACTTACAAAATTGTGTGCCGCACTTCCCATCTGGCTACGCAAAATAAATGAAGTCATTAAATACTATCGCATTAACACACCAAGTGCGCTGCACAAATTATTTTGTGCGCTACACTTCTACCTGAAAATCAGCTTATAAATAGAGCTAAAATTCTTACACATTTCATCAACTCCTTCTCACACACTCCTCTCTTCTCACACACTATCCTAAACCCCCCTAACCTTTTCCTAAGCAATAAACACCATACCTTTTGAAGATTCAAGATCAAATCAAGAAGAACGAGGAAGAACAATATCATAGTTCTAAGAATAAAAGGGTGTACTTAGATTCCATACATTTTGTACTGAAAGTTATATCCATACTCTTACCCGAATTACAGTATGATTTCCTTTGTTTTCAATTTATCTTGTTATAACTTCAAAGCCAGGGAGGCTAAATCTCTCATGACTAACTCGGAGAAAATAATATAAAGAAATAAGCATTTGGTATAATTACGATCTGTAATCTTAAGCTTTTGTTATAATCCTATCGTGTGGATCTTTTCAACTTGATTATCAACTTTGATTTGTATACACCACACCGGTAAGTCGAAAGCCCCCGTTGGGATCTATTTTAAAGGATTCACTAACGATCCTTTATCGTCTGTTACGATAAATTCTAACGTTATTTGATAAACAAAAAGAGATTTTACATTATAGTTACTTGGATTATTTGAGTGACACATCTGATCGAGTTAGCACAAACGTAAAGTCTTAAAGTTTAAACAATTTAATTTGTGAAAATCGTTTTCTAACGAGAAAATACTTTTTGTAAATTAAAGTCCTAAGTCTAAGATCGTAACTATTACCATTGCTTATGAATTATATGAAATTTTCCGAGTAGTCATATTTCTTACATTTGCTAAAGTTTATTTTTCAGCTGATTATTCAACACTACGCAAATCCCTGTGCACGACCTGGTCTTACCTAAAGATTATACTACATAGGTGGGTTATACTTTTACCCGTGTGTTTCCCTATAATAAAATTAGTATTTTCAATCATTATAAATTTAAAGCTTTTGAAACACATCAGATCCATCAGCAAGATCATTTTATTAAGAAGGTGTTTGATCAGTAGTAGTGGATACAATGTGAGGAGCTTCATCTTCAGCAATGATGATTGCTGCTGATGAAGGTATGTCATCATTATGAATAGTATCACGTGCAGCAGAATTAGTTGACACTTTTGGAGTTCTCTTTTCATAGTATTCCTCATACATCTGACCAAACAAGTTATCCAAGTCTTCTTTTTCTCGGTTTTCTTGATGGCTCTGCTGAAAGATCTTAAAAGTTTATGCCGTTTGAATCGGGTTCTAAACTGTTACGTTCAGAAGCCATTGTCGTAAGCTCATCAAACTTGACATGAATTGTTTCCATTATCTTCCTTGTTCTGCAGTTGTAGATTTGAAGTCCTCTAGAATCTTCAGAATATCTGATAATGATGCCAATATCATCTTTTAGTTTGAACATTCCAAGATCATCTCGATCATTATTTAGGTAACAAAGAGAACCAAACACATGAACTAATTGTACATTGGGTTTCCTTTCTCAGATAAGCTCATACAATGTCTTTTATTAATGAGTGTGAATTAATGAACGATCTTCTATAAAGTAAGCAGTTGCAATGGCTTCGGCCCATAGAAAATCTGGTGAATTCGAGAAAATCAACATTTTTCGCGCAACCTCTACTAAGGTTCTATTACGCCTTTCTACAACACCATTCTATATTGGAGTTCTTGCTATTGAATTTTGGTGTGTAATGCCAAGTTTCTCATAAAATGACGTCAATGTCTCATTCTTGAACTCTGTTTTCAATTATCAGTTCGAAAAAAATCATACTATGCCAGGTAAGCTAACTTAAATGCGAGTGATAAATTTCTTGATCATCTTTGGATCTTCATCCTTAGATCGAACAAAATACACCCATGTATGACGCGACTAGTCATCAACGATCACCGATATATATCGCTTGCAATTGATACTATTCACTCTCATTGGACTACACAAATCCATATGATGTAAAATTGCATCCATGCATCGGTACTTGTGATTCGTTTGGTTTTTAGTATGGCTCGCTTACTTTTAGCTTGTTCACACGCAGAACACAAATGGTCTTTATCGTATTTAAACTTTGGAAGACTGAAAACCATGTTTTGTTTGGCAAGTGGGTTTATGGTAGCAAAGTTTAAGTGTGATAACCGTCTATGTCATAGCCATGATTTCATTGAGGAGACCTTGGACATTAAGCAGACGGGAGAAGAAGCTGCCATATCATAAATGGAGATAGAATATAAGTTAGATTCCCATGAGCCAAAAAAGATCATCTCCTTCTAGATTCTGAATGTAACAAGTCTTTGAACGGAAAGCAACTTCAAGATCTCCATCGCATATTTGTCCAACAGAAAATAGGTTGTGGCCAAGTCCTTCAACGTAGTAAACATGACAAATCATGATATTTCCGTAAACATAGTCTCCATAACTAGTGATCGCAACAAATTGATCATTTTTGAAGCAGACATTACCCATGAACTTCTCAACGAAGTTTTTCAGCAGTTTAAGGTTCCCTGTCATGTGCTTCGAACACCCGCTATCTACGATCCCCAAACATAGTTGTATCACCTCCAAGACATGACGTAGATAACAATGACAGTTTGGCTACCTAAGTTTGTTTGGTAACCGGTATCTTAGAGTGATTTGCACTATTTTTTTATTCTCAAGGACACTCAAACCCATCTTTTTAGTTTTAGCTTTTGGTGTCTAACTAAAATCACTTGTTTGTTCTAGCCATCTTTGCCATTTCCTACTTGTTTTAGCTTTTTATTTCATGTATTTACTAGGTGTGCTAACTCTTTTAGATTATGGAGATTTTAAAGTCGAGCTAGAGGCCTTATCGTTTGCATTCATAGGGGTATCAACAACTAAACTAGTTCTCGCAGCTATTGGAGTAACATCTACACACCTAGTTTTCGCATCTAATGGGGAAGTAAACAAGGCTCTCCTAGCTTTAGACTTCACATAAATCACATGATTCACAACACATTTATCATGAAAATTATCAAACACATATTTTGCTAAAGAAACACACATTAAAACACTAGATTTGCATAAAGCGTTCACATTTGTAAAATCTATTTTACGATTAGATGCATTTGTCTTATAATTTTAAATAGATGAAAGACGTTTTTTATTGACTCTCCTAACATGCTCTCCAACTCTTTTTGACGATTTAGAAGTGCTTCTACTATTTGTGTTATGCGTGATACCAGTATTCTGATTAGTGCTCTTACGCGTTGGCTCGCTAACACTAAAAGAACCTTCTAAGCTTGTGAAAGTCAAAACACTCTCATTAGTTTTCTTTTGTTTTTCTTGTTTGTCTGTTACTTTAACCTTGTACATCCTTGGTTTGATGACATTTGTGTTACTAAACATTTCTTTCTTTTTCTGAGGTAAAGTTTGTAAAATGATTGTTTTTGTCAAACATGTTTCTCGAAAGTATTAGGAACCAACTTAGTCTTTTGAACTAATTTTGTATTAAAATGTAACCTTTGCCCTTTTTGTGTTCTAAATATTTGATTTATAGTCCTTTGACTATTTGACTTTTGTCAGTTTATTCAGATTTTGTCTAGTGTTGACGGTGATGATTTGATGAGAATTATGGTGAATTATGGTTTATTGTGATTAATAATCCCCTTTTGAAGGTATTATTGTGTTATTTGTATTCCGGGTGGTTTGACTCATGAAATTTAAGAAATGCCAAAAAACGAGTCTGACACGTCCGTTAATGTACAAATGAGTTTTGAAGGGTTTAAAGTGTAAATATGTCGTGTAAATACTATAGGTTAATGGAAAAGTATTTTTAAGGTGAATAAAAATGCTAATTAACTTTGGGATAAATTTTACGGTTAAGTTTTACGAGTATTTAAGTGATTCTGACACGAAAAGAAAGACCCGAGACCCCTTGGATCCCGTGGC
Source organism: Tanacetum coccineum (assembly GCA_026074375.1). Classification (NCBI taxonomy): domain Eukaryota; kingdom Viridiplantae; phylum Streptophyta; class Magnoliopsida; order Asterales; family Asteraceae; genus Tanacetum; species Tanacetum coccineum. The sequence continues at coordinate 58,904 of BQNB010012013.1, forward strand.
AGGTCAATGAAGTCAATGGGAGACAACATGGCTTAATTCTAGCTAACATGTCTAAGAATTGTACATAAGATGCTTTCCACTGAAACATTTGCATTCATTATCCATTTCATTTTTAAAAAAACACACATAAGTGTGTGTGTGTGTGTGTGTGTGTGTGTGTGTGTGTGTGTGTGTGTGTTTTGTCCGCCACCATCAACAACAAACATCATTAAATTTCTAACTTTGATCAAGAACGTGATATTCCGGGTTGATACGAGTATTTGGGTATTCATTTAAACAACGTTTGGGTTGTCCGGTTCGTGTCAAAATCTACATTTTTGAAGATTTTCTTGTAATTTTCAAATTTAAATTTCGTTTGTCCTTTTGGGTTTGTATTGATGCATAGATGTTAGTTGTACAAGTTGATCGTTTTGAACATCGATTTTTAGAAACGAAGCGAATAAAAAGGTTGCGTTTGGCTCGCCGGATATAAAAAGGAAAATAAGGGTTTTTGTAGTTTTGATGTTGTGGTCGTGATGGTTGAATAACATATGTTGCTAGATAGCTTATTTTTTATAGTAGCTTGTATAGCTTATTCGGGCTTATTTTTAAGCTATTTCTTGGCTTATTTTAGGCTTATATGCCACGTGATTTTTCAAAATCACTAGGAAAGTGATTTTTCAAAATCACTAGGAAAGTGATTTTGACTATTTTGTGTTATGGCGTATGTTTGTGGCCTATTTTTGAGGCTTATGGTAGTAACCAAATGCGATACGTAGCTTATTAGCTTATTTTCAAGCTTAATATACATATTTTGGAGCGACTCACGGCCCAATAAGTCTATTTAAGTCGTGCCTTAATGGGAGGGCTTATTGTGGTCTGGATTATTTTCTACTTATTAATATAGGCTTATGTATGTAAATGGACCTTGGTTTTGGACTTGGATCGTATTTTGGACTTATAAATATCTTAAAGGACCCTTGTTGTCCTTAAAGCCCAATAAGCGATATTTAGTCGTTATAAGAGTTTTGACGCACTTTTGAAAATAAAAATTTATTTACGAAGTGATATTGAACGATATTTTGGGAAAAACGTTTTAGTAAACGTTAAAGATTGAGATTTTGGAATTTTGTCGAAAAGTGTCGAATTTATGAAAAGTGTTGAAAATAAGGTTTGAAACCGTGGAAAACGTTGTGTGAGCGTACGGGTTATGTCGAAATTTCGTAAAAAGTTTATACTTATAAATTTTCCTATAAACATGATTTTTGATTTTAAATAATAAAATATTATTTAATTATTTTATTTATTTAATAAATTCACTAAAAGACGAAAAATACAATTTTTCTCAAAACTTCTCTAATATGTTTACTATGAGTAAACGTTTCATTTTCAACCGTATTATGATTATTTTGAAGTGACTAAGGTTACCGAATGGACTTGTCGAGATATATTTATAATTATTAATTATAAATATTTATTTATATTACTTATCTATTTTCTCTAAATAGTATAAGTATGTATTATCGGGGAATGAGATTGATATGATTGTGGAAATATGTCGTCAACCATCACACCACTAAATTGTTTTGGGTAATTGTACAACGCGTCTAAACTCTATGCATCAAACGTGAAGATTGTTTTGGAATTGGATGATTAAATTGGGACATTAACTGGACTAGGTCGTGTGCGGGCGTCGTTGCATTTGCTTGTGTGATTGAGATTTGGTTGCTAAAGACTTGCTTAGCCTTATTTTTATTATCTTTTTCGTTAGGGAAAATGAACTCAAATGTGTTTGAATTAAACTGTGCGAATGTGGATTTTGTTTTTTGGGAAAAGTTATGTGCTTATGAATGCTATGTGAATATTATGTGTTGCATGATTGTTTGGATCGGAGGGGTACGCCTATCCCAGTATTTGTGTGATTGTTTGGATCGGATGGGTAAACCTACATAGCTTGTTAGTTATTTGAGCGGAAGGGTACGCCTACCCGAAGTTTTGTGTGGTCCTGCCTAATTTAGTGCTCAGCAGTAGGCCCTTTAGGTGCGTAAGTGACATATGGTTATTGACTAGCGGGGATGCTATGTTAGGGTTTTTTTGCATCTATATTCACTATCATATTGCATTATTGTCCACTGTTTGAAATATTGGCACAGCTTTTGGGTTTAAGGTCAAACGTACGAGCTCACCAACATTATTGTTGATGTTTTCGAGTATCGTTTTCAGGTGAAGTGAAAGAGGAATAAGTTTGGATTATTATGCAGACCTTAGAAGTATCCTGTGTGATTTTCTCAATAATAAGTCTTACTTGTTTATTTTATTTGGTTTTATAGTATTTGAAGATATTGTTTAAGTTTGGATTTGGACCCTGTGTGGGCAATTGGAATTGTAAGTAGTTTGCGTATTGATTGTGTATTTGGGACATTACTCCAAGGTTGTTCGAGGTTGATGGTCTTCGTAACACTTGAAGTTTATGCATTGTAGTTTTCTCTATATTGTAATCTTTGTTATGATTGATATCATTATGTTCCTTCTCGAGATTTATTTCCGCCATTGTCGGGGTGTGACAGATTAGTAATCAGAGCCAAGGTTATAGAGAACTAGGTGGGTTGACCTAGACTATAACCTAAGATCCATCATTTAGTTGCGTATAGAATCTATGTACGTAGTGTTCCGCTTTTGCTTGCTTTCACGTGTTCGCGGTTTGGTGCTTTAGTTATGTTAGTCATTGAAAGTGTAAGCCAATCTTAGTATACTTGGAAAGATCGAATATAAGTATGGTGGCCAACGTAGTTATAAGCGTATCACAACTCACTCATTCTTAGTAATGTCATTCACACAAATTGATGTTGACACCATAAGGTGGTATTATGTGTATAGTTATATATATATAGTAAGATATTCTATATATATACGTTAGTATTTCCACTTACCTAATGTTGTCTATGTTCTCCCTTGTGTAGATAATGCCACCAAGGATGAGGACCCGAAGTGTTGGCCGGCCTGTTGCCGAATCACGAGGAGGGGGAACGGGTGAACGGGTTGGTAGAGGTAGAAGGGGTAGAGGACCTAGGGGAGGTAATGATGAGCGTGTTGACAAATTGAATGGTCAAAGAAATAACCAGGGTTTGGGAGCTAATGGGGGCGTAGAGGGAGTCAATGGGAATGTAGAGGGAGTCAATGGGGTGTAGAAGGAGCACCTGACTTCTCGACGATCATTGCCTAGCAATTGCAGAACCTCTTACCCGCCATGCTAGCTCAGGTTGGTAACCAAGGAAATGTTAGAAATCAAAATGGTAACATGGTTAATAAGAACGTTAGGAATGTGATAGTAAATGGCAACTGGGTAGGTTCTTCATATAAGGAGTTCTTAGCTTGTAAGCCTAAGGAATATGATGGTAAAGGAGGTTATGTAGTTCTTACTCGATGGATTAAGAAAATGGAGTCTATGCAAGATATGAGTGGTTGTAGTATTAACCAAAAAGTGAAATACACTGCCGGTTCATTTGTGGTGGAACTCTCAGATCCGTACGCTAAGCCGGTAAGTTGCTGTTAGTATGTCATGGAATGACTTTAAGTTTATGATGATAGAAGAGTTTTGTCCTAGTCATGAAATGCAAAAGTTGGAAATTGAGTTGTGGAATCATGTCATGGTCGGGGCTAGCTATGCTGCATATACTGATAGGCTTCATGAGTTGGCTAGGTTAGTTCCACATTTGGTGACTCCAAATAGTAGGAAAATTGAGAGGTATGTGTATGGCCTTGCTCCACAGATCCGTGGGATAGTGGCAGCAACGGAGCCAAAGACTATATAGAAGGCTGTGCAGATTTCTGGTGCACTGACCGAGGAGGCTGTTAGGAATGGATCAATTAAGAAGGTTGAGAAGAGAGAAATGTGGGTGATGAACCTAGCAAGGAATAAGAATGGTAGGGATAATAAGAAGAGGACTATGCCTGGAAAGCTTTTGCTTCTACTGCATACCCTGAGGAAGAAGAATATGGGTGCTTTGGCCCAAGTGTATCATCTGCAACACCTACCATGCACCCGAGGTCTTGCCGCACATGATTTCCAACTATAACCACCCAAGGTCCCATTTGGCAAAGGAATGTAGAGGGCGTGCAGAGGAATAGTAAATCCTATCAATGCTAAAACCCAACTGTTAGGGCATGTTATGAGTGTGGTAGTGCCGACCATGTCAGATCAGCTTGTCCTAGATTGAATAGGGCACAAGGACCGGAAGGAAATCGTCCAAACCAAGTTGCTGCTAATAACGGGGGTCAGGGTCTGGAAACCAAGGGAACCAAGCTAGGGGTAGGGCATTTCATGTTAGGAGTAGAGGAAGCTCACAAGGAATCCGAACATTATGACGGGTACGTTTACTTTGAACAATCATTTTGCCACTACCTTATTTGACTTGGCTGCCACTAAGTTTTGTTTCCACTACTTTATACCTCTTGTTAGGCATAACCCAGCGAGTAGGTTTCATAATAGAAAGATTGAGATAACTAGCGGGTAGCTAGTAAGGATTGATAAGGTTATTAAAGGTTGCAAACTAGAAATCGAGGGTCATGTCTTTGACATCGATTTGATACCTTTTGGGCATGGGCGTTTTGATGTGATTATAGGTATGGATTGGTTGTCTAATCATAAGGCTGAAATAATTTGTCATGAGAAAGTAGTAAGGATACCACTACTGGATGGCAAGGTGCTTAAAGTATTAGGAGAGAAACCGAAAGAAAAGATACAGCAACTAAAGAGTGCTAAGGCTAAAGAAAAGGAACAAGAAGAGATTGTTGTGGTTAGAGATTTTCTTAAGGTATTCCCGGATGACCTATCTGGATTGCTGCCTGTTCGGGAAATTAAGTTTCGAATTGAGTTAATCCCTGGAGCAACATCGGTAGCAAAGTCCCCCTATCATTTGGCTCCTTCTGAATTGGAGGAGTTGTCGGGACAACTCAAGGAACTCCAAGACAAAGGTTTCATTCGACCAAGTTCGTCGCCTTGGGGAGCGCTGGTGTTGTTCGTTAAGAAAAAGGATGGTTCTTTTAGGATGTGCATTGACTATAGAGAATTGAACAAGTTGACTGTTAAGAATCGTTATCCGCTTCCTAGGATTGATGATCTATTTGACCAACTGCAAGGGTCGTAGTTTTTCTCAAAGATAGATCTTAGGTCTGGATACCATCAGCTAAGAGTGCATGAGGATGACATTCTAAAGACTATGTTTAGAACTCGTTATGGACATTTTGAGTTCACAGTAATGCCCTTTGGTCTGACTAACGCACCAGCAGTATTCATGGATTTGATGAATAGAGTTTGTAGGCCTTATCTTGATAAGTTTGTGATAGTGTTTATAGACGATATCTTAATCTACTCTAAGACTCAAGAGGAGCATGTAGAACACTTAGCTAAGTCATAGAAACTGGCTCAAGAAGGAGAAACTGTATGCAAGATTACTAAAGTGTAAAATTCTGGCTACGGAATTGTGCAATTTTCTTGACATGTGATAAATGTGAAATTGTTATTCATGTAGACCCAGTAAGATTGAAGTTGTTAAGAATTAGAAAGCCCCTAGAACTCTGACTGAGGTTCGTTCGTTCTTAGGATTGGCTGGGTATTACTGTAGGTTCATTGAGAACTTTTCTAAGATAGCTAAGTCTCTTACTATCTTGACTCATAAGTGTAAGACTTTCGAGATTAGGTGAGAACAGAATAGGCATTCAAACCTTGAAGGATAAGTTATGTAATGCTCCTGTTCTAGCTCTCCCTGATGGACCAGAAGACTTTATGGTATATTGTGATGTGTCTGGGATAGGACTAGGTTGTGTGTTAATGCAAAGAAGTTAGGTGATAGCCTACGCGTCTAGGCAGTTGAAAATTCATGAAAAGAATTATACGACCCATGATTTGGAGTTGGGTGCAGTCGTGCTTGCACTTAAGATCTGAAGACCTTATCTGTATGGGACAAAGAGTGTCATATATATGGATCATAAGAGTCTCCAGCATATCTTTAGTCAGAAAGAGTTGAATATGCGACAATGTCGCTAGATAGAATTGTCTAGTGATTATTGACAATGAATTCGCTACCATCTGTGGTAAGGCAAATGTGGTGTTGATGAGCCCAAGTAAGAAGGAAAGAGTAAAGCCAAGAGAGTTAAGCAATTAGATTAATCCTTCATCGAGTAGCAGGATAAGATACTGACGGCTCAGAAGGAGGCGTGAATGAGTCGACAGGATCGTAGTAAAGGATTTGATGAGATGATAGAACAGAGAAATTGATGGGACTTTGTAATTACAATGGATCGAATATGGTACCATTTGAAGGAGTTAAGAACCCTGATACTGGATGCAGCCCAATAAGTCAAAGTACTATGTACAGCCCCAGGAGCTATAAGATGTATTATAATTTTAAAAGAATAGGTATTGAATGGGCTAGAATGAAAAAGGACATAGCTGGGTAAGTAGTAAGTAATTTAGACATAGTTTAAAGGTTAAAGCTGAGCATCAAAGGCCATTTGGCTTACTCCAGCAACCTGAGATCCCCGTATGGAAATAGAAAGGAATAGTTATGTATTTTGTGACTAAGTTGCCTAAGACTAGTAGTGGGCATGACATAATCTGGGTCATTGTGGACCGATTGACTAAGTCTGCTCATTTTCTACCTATGCGTGGGGATTATAAGATGGATAAATGGGCTAGATTGTATTTGAATGAGATAGTTGCTAGATATGGTGTGCCTATCTCGATTATATCAGATCGTGATAGTCGTTTCACATCAAGGTTTTAGTAGACAATGCAAGAGGCATTAGGAACTCGTTTAGACATGAGTATGGCTTATCACCCTCAAACCTATGGTCAGAGTGGCGTACTATTCAGACTTTAGAAGACATGCTTAGAGCATGCGTCCTGGACTTTGAAGGAAGTTGGGATGTTCATCTTCTGTTGGTTGAGTTTTCGTATAACAATAGTTATCATTCTAGCGTGAGATGTGCTCCGTTGTGGGCTGAGGTTGGAGAAGGTCAGTTGATAGGACCTGAGTTAGTGTAAGAGACTACTGAGAAGATCTCATAGATTACAGATAGAGTTAAGGTTGCGCGTAATCTCTAGAAAAGTTATGCTGATAGGAGGAGGAAGCCTCTAGAGTTTAATGTATGTGACTATGTCTTGCTCAAAGTGTCGCCTTGGAAAGGTGTGGTATGCTTTGGGAAGAAAGGGAAATTAGCACCTAGATTTGTTTGACCGCTTGAGATTATTGAGAAAGTAGGCCCCGTGGCCTATCGATTAGATTTTCCTAAGGAGTTGAATGGTATTCATGACACATTCCACGTGTCGAACCTTAAGAAGTGTTTGGCTGATCCAACACTACAAGTGCCTTTGGATGAGATTCGAGTTGATGCTAAGTTGAATTTTGTGGAAGAACCTGTAGAAATTTCGTTAAGGAGGCCTTGGACATTAGGCAGACGGGAGAAGAAGCTGCCATATCATAAATGGAGATAGTATATAAGTTAGATTCCCATGAGCCAGAAAAAGATCATCTCCTTCTAGATTATGAATGTAACAAGTCTTTTAACGGAAAGCAACTTCAAGATCTCCATCGCAGATTTCTCCTATAGAAAATAGGTTGTGGCCAAGTCCTTCAACGTAGTAAACATGAAAAATCACGATATTTCCGTAAACATAGTCTCCATAGCTAGTGATCGCAGCAAATTGATCATTTTTGAAGCAGACATTACCCATGAACTTCTCAACGAAGTTTTTCAGCAATTTAAGGTTCCCTGTCATGTGCTTCGAACACCCGCTATCTATGATCCCCAAACATAGTTGTATCACCTCCAAGACATGACGCAGATAACAATGACAGTTTGGCTACCCAAGTTTGTTTCGTAACTGGTGTCTTA
>BQNB010012014.1:10804-73635 GCA_026074375.1 Tanacetum coccineum
CACTAACTACTTAGCTTATATTTCAGTCTTCAACTCTGAGCAGTCTTAACTTCAACTAACAGTAGTAACTTTCTACTAACAATACTAAATTATACTAGCAGTGGTAACTTTATACTACCAGTACTAACTACTTAACATAATTTCCATTATGTACCTGAGCAGTAGTAACTCTAAGAATCCTTGAAGTCTTTTAAGTCCCAACAATATGCGTTTTAGGGGAAGCTTAATGTTAAAATGTTTAACCATTTATATGCTACATCGAGGTGAAGGTTTTTTACTACTGCTAATTATTATTACTACTGCTAGTTTAAGTTTCTACTGCTCAAGTTCATTTATCTTAAGGTGCATCATGGAGGGTAATTTGAGTTGTTGAAGGCTGGATTAGAAGTATGATAGTGGTTCGTGGTTGTCGAAATAAAAGTTGCATACTTTAGTCCTTTATTTCATTATGACAAAAAGGGGAAGAAGATTTACAAAGAAGATGTGCAACTTACAGATCCTTGGTGGAATTGCATAGATCCTTATTCTTTCATACATATATGTATTAGCTTCAGGGGAAGTTTGTGCTTATATGGTTTTGTCATTATCAACTAGGGGAAGATTGTTGGGAATTATATTTGAGTTGATAAGACAAAAAATATGAAAGATGAAGGACTTAAAAGATAAAGGAGGAATTCTTCAAAAGATGGAAGATTACAGAAGATTTCCAAGAAGATAATTGTAAAAGTTAGGAAGATTTAGTTGTTTCCTAATACTTATCCTTTGTAAACCTAATATCTCTAGTATATAAAGAGATATAGGTCGTATAAGTTTTTTGTGGGTGAAGATGTAAAACATAAAAAAGTGTGTGTGTGTGTCTAGGTGTCAAGTCCTGAAACTTTGATCTAGAAACTTTGATCTAGAAAATATGGAATTTGAATCTGCACAGAGTAACACTACTGCTAAGCTACCCATACTCAAACTTGGTGAGTATGAGATGTGGGTGATAAGAATCAAGCAATACTTCCAGGTACAAGACTATGCTCTATAGGAGGTCATAGAGAATGGTAACTCAAGGGTATTTGTACCACAAACAGCACAAGAGAATGGTACTTCTGTTACAAAGATGTCAGTACCTGTAACTGCTGAAGATAAGACCCAACAAGAAGAATGATGTAAAGGCTAGAAGGCTTGCTTCTATGGCTCTTTCCCAATGAAACATCAACATACTCTTTCAGTCAATACAGTGATGCTAAAAACTGTTTGCTGCTATCGAAAACACGATTGGAGGCAATGAAGCACTAAGGTAAAAACATAAAGAAGAACCGGTGAAAGCAACAATTTGAAATTTTTTATGCATCAAGCATATGTCTCTTGACTTTATCTTTAACTGGCTACTAGAAAATTGTTAGTAGGCTTCTTAATTTTGGGTGTGTATTTTGTCATCAGTAGGCTTGCTATTTTGGGTGTGATCATTGCCCAAGAAGACTTAAACTCAAAAATTTTAAGCAGCTTACCACCTGAGTGGAACACTCATGTAGTTGTGTGGATGAATAAGCCTGAAGTTGAGACTATAAGCATAGATGATTTGTACAACAACTTCAAAATTGTTGAACAAAAGGTAAAGAAATATGTTGGTATAAGTAATGGTGCTTAAAACTTGGCCTTTATGACTGCTCCAAGCACTAGCAGTACCAATGATGCTAACATTGCTAGTCCACAAGTTAGTGCTGCTAGCCCTAATGTTAATGCTGCTAGTCCATAAGTTTGTAGTGCAAGTGTCAGTGATAATGTTGTGTATGCTTTCATGGTTGAAAATCCTAATGGTTTTAATGTCCTACACCAGGACTTAGAGCAAATTTATGAAGATGATTTGGAAGCAATGGATTTGAAGTGGCGGCTCTCTTTACTAAGTATAAGGGCAAAAAAGTACTATCAGAAGACAGGCAAGAAGATTTTCATTAATGCTAATGACACTGATGGATATGATAAATCTAAGGTGGAGTGTTACAGCTATCATAAGTTGGGACACTTTTCCAGGGAGTGCAGAGCACCAAGAAGCAAGGAAGGTCAGTTCAGAAATCAAGACAACACTAGGAAGCAAGGAAACAATGAAGACACATCTTCAAAGGCAATGTTGGCTATAGATGGTGTAGGTTTTGATTGGAGTGACATGGCAGAAAAACAAGTTCAGACAAACATGGCTCTAATGGCATTTTCAGACTCAGATGTATACACTGATAAAACTTGCTCTAAAACATGTCTGTAAAACTATGAAACTCTTGAGAAACAGTGTGATGATTTGATTGTTAAGCTTAATCAAACTGAATTTACAGAAGCTACTTATAAAAGAGATTTAGCAACAGTAGAAGCTCAACTAATCACATATAGGAAGGATGAGGGTCTTTTTAGTGAAGAAGTTGTAGTTCTTAAAAGAGAAGTAGCTTGTAAAGACTATGAAATAATCTACTTAGTGGTATGTTGGTGAAAGAATGCTATAGATTCAAGAAAATAGACTAAGTAGTTAGTACTGTTAGTTATAAATAGTTAGTACTGCTAGTACATTGTTAGTACTACCAGTACATTGTTAGTACTGCCAGTATAGTTAGTGCTGTTAGTTATAAGTTAGTACTGTTAGGAGATATGCATGAGTTATTATAGGAATAGATATGCATTATCTCTTCACATGTTTTGTAAGCCCATTAGGGTTTTCCTTGGTGTATAAAAGGAACCCTACGGCATTAGTTAGATATAAGTTTCATATACAAGTTTCACCAATATATAGTTAGTAATCTGTAACCTAGCAGATTAATAGTAATCAAAGTTCTATTTTATTCATTGTTCTTCTTAGCAATATAAGTTAGTTTCCGCATAACTTATATTGTTCATAGTCATTGTTTCTCTTGTAGTTAGTTTGGATCTATCCAGATTAGCTACCACCCTTAACAGGCTAGAAAGATCTATTTAGATTGGGATCAACAAGTGGTATCAGAGCTTGTTGAGAAACTCTGAGTAAGAAGAACCTAAACACATAAGTTACAAACTTTTATCTTTCAAACCTATTCAATGGCAGGATCAGATGATGAAATTCCACCACCACAAACACCAACACAACAAGCCCCTCACACTGTGTCAACCATTAAACTCCCTATTATGAAGAAAGGTAAGTATGACATTTGGGCCATGAAATGGAACATTATTTGCGCCACACAGACTATCCTATATGGGAAGTCATACAAAAAGGAAATTGTCCTATAAAGTGTCTAAAAGACCAAATGATGTAATAAATGGTTCAGCACTCCTAAAACTGCTGAAGAAATTTTGTTGCCAGAGAAAAGAGAAAGAAAAGCAAGGACCACCGTGCTTATGGCTTTACCAGAAGACCATTTAGCAAAATTTCACAATATGATTGATGCTAAAGATATTTGGGATGCTATTAAATCCAGATTTGGTGGCAATGATGAATCAAAAAAGATGCAGAAATACATTCTGAAGCAACAAATTACAGGCTTTTTTGTATCCAACTCAGAAGGATTGCACAAAGGTTATGACAGGTTTTAGAGTCTTCTAAGTCAACTTGAGATTCATGGTGCAGGTGTCTCCACTGAAGATACCAATCAGATGTTCCTTAGGTCTTTACCTTCTTTACTGGCCAAGTATCCGTAGTCATGAGGATAACCCATGCCAGGAAGTGCATTAGGTCTTAGTATTGATGATCTCTATAACAAGTATCTTAAAGTCTTTGAGTATGATAATTAAAGCTTTTCTGAGTTCATTTAAGTGCCATAGAATGTAGCTTTGTTTCTTCTGAAAGCAAAAAAATACGCAAATTATTACTAGCCAGTACTAATAATGTTAGTATTGCTTATGGGGTTTCTACTTCTTTTGGCTACAACTCACAAAGGGAAAACTCTTTATACACTAATGAACTCATGTACTCTTCCTTTTCTAATCAATCAAGTGCTCCACATTTAGATCATGAGATATGGGATGGAGCACGCTTGTATGAGTTTGGTTTAAGAAGAGATGGACTTTAAAATGCAAGTGGCCATGATTTCCATGAGATGAAGAAGTTCTACAATGACGCAGGGAGAAGAAAGCTAAATTTTGATGCCAGAATGTAAACCAAGTTAGAATTTGACAAGACCAAAGTCGCATGCTACAATTTATCATAGACAGGGCATTTTGTAGAGGAGGTGTAGATCAAAAGGGGAAAATGGATATAAATTCAAAAGGACAATGGAAGGATGGACCTGGAAAAAACATGAGGAACCTAAAGCTTTGGTAAATCTTGCTGGGGAAGGGGTTGTTGATTGGTCGGAATCACTGCAAAGGATAACAAGTGAACTTTGCTTTGATGGCGACTTACAAGCAAATTCAGGCTCAGACACTGGGTAACATCTTGTTCTAAAGAATGTGTGGAATATTTATGCTAAACTTTAAAAAATTAGATGGATGAACAAAGAGAACAACGTGGTGATGTTAGTATAGTAATTCAAGCCTATACTCAAGCTTTAAAAAAGGTAGAGGCTCAATTAGTTACTCATTAGAAAAATCAACTTTGGTATAAGGAAAAGATTAGATTTATGAAAATTGACTTAGATGATAAAACTGAAGTGCTTACATATCATAAAGAAACTTATAGTAGAAGCTTTGTAAAAGAAAAGAGAATTAAAACCAAACTGAAATTTCTCAAAGTTCTTCTAAAGGCATAGTAATTTGCTAATAGTCAGATGGAAGTAAAAGGGACAAATCTGGACTTGGGTATGGAGATCAAGTACATGATGGTGTCTTAAGTTATGGAAAAAAATGAAGTTTTTCAATGTGTATTTGATGAGTAGGTCTAAGTGATGTAGAAGATAGTAATGTTGCATGGATGGATTTGCCAAATGTTGAAGGCATGCATTGCGGTTCCCCCTCCAATGACAGGAAATTTCAATGCCTTCAGGACTGATAAGGAAGTAGATGATTTATGTTCTCATATGGTTCCAAAACAATTCATAAAACTAGTTGTGAGTCTAATTTAGTGTAGAAACACTTTGAATCTGTGCTTTTGCTGTGAACCAGTTGTAATTGAACCTAATGTTGTTAGTCAACCTAAAGTTTGGCCTAATGCTCCTATCATTGAGGAGTATGAGTCAGACAGTGATGATGAATATGTGATTCAACCTTCAAAAGAAATTTAGGAAAGACTTTGTTTTGCTTTTGGTTAAGCCATGTAAAATAAACTCCTAGGGAAAATGTTTTAAAAGAACAAAAAACAATATAGTCAATCCTCAACCCTGGACAGATGAGATGAATTGGTTTAATGTTAAAATGGTTTAATGTCCCAAAAGTTGTGGAACAATGTGCAAAGTGTGATTCACCAAAACCAGTTTGTTCCAACAAGCAGTACTAACTAGAACAGGTAGAATTCCAGTTAATACTGCTAGCCATAATTTTAATAGTCAAGCAAGTATTCTAACAAACTAGGTGCTCGCTAGGAAAGTTTTAATTGTTGTTAGACCCATTGTAAATGAAAACAGACCAAGAAATAATTTTCATAAGTCTCATTCACCTATTAGAAGGCCATTTCATAGAACAACAGCACCAAGAACAAAATTTTCAAATCAAAAAGTTAATACTCCTGAGGTAAAAGCAGTTAGTGCTGTTGGGGGGAAAGGGAAAGTGTTGTTAAGCCCTCAGCATGTTGTAATTGGAAACACAAAAGACATTACTAGAACAAATTCTCCAAATACAATGATGGATCAAATTCTAGAAAATGTGTTAATTCTGAAGATCCACTAGGCAGACCCAAGCCTAAAATGGCTTGGGTCCCTAAGAGAAACTAATCTCTCTTATTTAATGTGCAGGATAATCCACAAAGAGCTTTAAAGAACAAAGGGATTGTTGATAGTGGATGTTCCAGGCACATGACTGGAAACAAGGCCTACCTTGCTGAATATCAAGACTATAATGGTGGCCCTGTTGCTTTTGGAGGTAGTAAAGGTTACATAACTGGTAAAGGTAAAATAAAAACAAGAAAGTTAGATTTTGAGGATGTGTGCTTTGTGAAAGAACTATAGCATTTCAATCTCTTTTCTGTGTCACAGATGTGTGACAAGAAGAACAAGGTTCTCTTCACAGACACTGAATGTCTTGTGTTGTCTTCTGACTTTAAGTTGCCTGATGAAAATCAAGTATTACTTAGAATCCCTAGACAAAACAATATGTACAGTTTCAACTTAGAGAACATTGTTCCTTCTAGAGGTTTAGCTTGTTTGATTGCAAAGGCCACAATTGATGAATCTAACAAATGGCATAGAAGGTTGGGTCATGTTAACTTTAAAAACTTAAACAAACTTGTGAAGGGAAACCTTGTAAGAGGTTTACCTTCAAAGATTTTTCAAAATGACCACACCTGTGTTGCTTGTCAGAAAGGAAAGCAACACAAGGCCTCCTGTAAGGCCAAAATAGTGAGCTCTATTAGTCAGCCCTTACAGCTTTTGCATATGGACTTATTTGGACCCACATCTGTAAGGAGCATAAACCATAAGACTTATTGCCTGGTTATCACTGATGATTTTAGCAGGTTTAGTTGGGTGTTCTTTTTAAGAACTAAGGATGAAACTAGTGGAATCCTTAAGGACTTTATAAGACAAATAGAGAACCAATTAAATCAAAAGGTTAAAACTATTAGATGTGATAATGGTACAGAATTCAAGAACAGGGACATTATTGAATTCTGTGGGTCAAAAGGGATCAAGAGGGAATACAGTAATGCCAGAACTCCACAACAAAATGGAGTTGCTGAGAGAAAGAACAGGACCCTTATTAAGGCTGCTAGAACAATGCTAGCAGATTCATTTTTACCTAACACTTTTTGGGCTGAAGCAGTTAGTACTGCTTGTTATGTCCTTAATAGGGTATTAGTGACCAAGCCTCAAAACAAGACACCTTATGAACTTATAACTGGTAAAATACCAATCATCAGCTATATAAGACCTTTTGGGTGCCATGTGACCATCTTGAATACCATTGACCATCTGGGCAAGTTTGAAGGGAAGTCCGATGAAGAGTTTTTAGTTGGGTATTCCCTAAATAGCAAGGATTTTAGGGTATACAATTTAGAAACCAAGAGAGTTGAAGAAAACCTGCATATAAACTTTTTAGAAAATAAACCAAATGTTGCAGGGAAAGGACCTAATTGGCTGTTTGATCTTGATTATTTAACTGATTCAATGAATTATCAGCCTGTTAGATCAGAGAATCAAGCTAACAAAACTGCAGGTCCAAAAGAAGCTAATCATAGTGCAGGTACACAAATAATATTGATGCAGGAAATTCTAAAATGGAAGCTGAACCTGCTCAAGACTACTTTGCACTGCCAATATGGTCTTCTTATACTTCAACAGTCAAGAGCTCAGAAACAAATAATGAAGGTAAAAAGACTATTAGGGATACTGGTTTAAATACAAATGAGGAGCCAGTAGATAAGGAGGATCAATCATTTTTAGAAGAGCTTGAAAGGCTTAAAAGACAAGAAAAAGAAGCTAATGATGCAGCTGAAGCACTTAGAAAGGAGTTTGCTCAAGATACTAAGGATTTGCTTCTTCAAGCAGGAGCTGCTAGAGCTACCAGTACTAACACAGTTAATACTGCTAGTACACCAGTTAGTAATGACAGTCCTTCAAATGCTGTTAGTACTGGTGGACCTGATCTAACCAATACTGACCAAGATGATTCTTAAATACCTGCTCTTGAGGATATTTATGACAATCCAAATGATGGTATTTTTACCAATGCATCTTATGATGATGAGGGAGCAGTGGTTGACTTCACTAATCTAGAATCTACTGTGAATGTTAGTCCTATTCCCACTTTAAGGATACACTCTATTCATCCTACAACTCAAATTCTTGAAGATCCAAAATTAGCAGTTCAGACAAGGAGCAAAGTACACAAAAGTTTTGGAGCCTATGCTTTTGTAAGTTATATTCAAAAGCAGAGAAGAAATAATCACAAGGATTTCTAGCATTGTTTATTTACTTGCTTCTTATCTCAAATTGAACCCAAAAAGATATCTGAAGCCCTTGAAGATGAAAGTTGGGTTGATGCTATACAGGAACTGGGCTTTTAATGTACTTAACTACTTCTCTTAATGTTGTGAAGAGAATCTTTAGGTACCTCAAGGGCAAACCCAAACTGGGCCTTTGGTATCCTAGAGTGTCATCATTTGACCTAGAAGCCTACTTAGATAGTGACTATGCTGGAGCAAATCTTGACAGGAAATCCACAACAGGAGGTTGTCAATTTCTTGGCAGGAGACTTATTTCATGGCAGTGCAAGAAGCAGACAATTGTGGCTACTTCTACTACAAAGGCAGAGTATGTTGCTGCTGCCAACTGCCGTGGGCAAGTATTATGGATTCAAAATCAAATGTTAGACTATGGGTTTAATTTTATGAACATAAAGATCTACATTGATAATGAGAGTACTATATGAATTGTAAAGAACCCAGTGTTTCACTCCAAAACAAAGCATATTAAGATTAGGCACCACTTTATTAGGGATGCTTATGAGAAGAAGCTTATCCAGGTGCTAAAGATTCACACTGATGACAATGTAGCTGATCTTTTAACCAAAGCTTTTGATGTTAGCAGGTTCAATTTCTTAATTGTTAACATTGGAATGATGAATTTATAGCTGCATTGGTTCAAGGGAGGCAAGATGGTGTAGTTTAAAGGTGTACAGTTTGTAGATGAACTTTTAGTTAGAAGATAGGTTGTGGATGACATGATGAATTTTGAGGTTCATATGTTGCATGAAGACAGCGTTAATACTGTTGGTATAACATGTTTGTACTGCCATGCTTAGTTACTACTGCTAGAGGAAGTTGGTACTGTTGATACAAAAGTTTATACTGCTAGGTTCAGTTTATACTGCTGTGTACATGTGGATTGAAATTGTTCCTAGATGCGTAATTTAAGAAGAGGAAATTGCTGGAAGCATGGATGTTCTTAAAGTGTTGGTTTTTATCACCACACAACAAATGGTCATCAGTTCACCATGTCTAACATACATCAAGAACTGGCTAGTCCAAAGCAAACGGTTTCTGGTAAAGACTTCTCAAATCTGTTGATAGTTGATAGTTTACTCAAAACTATATGGTTTATCAATGCACCATGTTTTTGTAATGAAGCATTGGCTATTCCAGGGAAAACGGAAACCGGTAAAGAATTATCAAATCCGTTGATGGCTGGTAGTTTGCCAAAAACTACTCTTCCACCTAAGCTATTGGAATGACTTAAGGTTAAATTTAGGAAGAAATGGGTCAAAAGTAGTATTTTAGTTTGATTAACAGTTTTTGACTTCTATTCATGGGTTATTTATAAATATGGATCCTCATGAATTCTTACATGTCTATCTAGTTATTTCTAGTGTGCTTGTGATAAATAGAGGCATGTTGCATGATTATTGGAGAAAAAGTTAATACTGCTAGGAAAATTCTTAATACTGTTGGGTAAAACTTTGTACTGCTAGTACTAAAGTTAGTACTTATAGAGTACTATTTGTACTGTTGGGTTACCGTTTACACTGTTTGGTCAATAACAAATTTTCAACTCTTTGAATATTACCGTTGAGATTTTTACGCAACTGTCTGCGTATATAAGGTTATTAATTTGGAAATTGTTATCTTTACCTTTTTTACACACTTGCTTTTAAGATAAAGATACAATTTACTCGATTATCTGCTTTCAAAACCTTATACACTATCTCAATTGCTTTTACCAAACTCTAATTACTACTAAATCGATCT
Source organism: Tanacetum coccineum (assembly GCA_026074375.1). Lineage (NCBI taxonomy): Eukaryota > Viridiplantae > Streptophyta > Magnoliopsida > Asterales > Asteraceae > Tanacetum > Tanacetum coccineum. Next base: position 20,583 of record BQNB010012014.1, read on the forward strand.
TATCCCAGCACTCACATCAATCTTTTGCTCATAACTTCAATTCATATGGCTCATATGGGATTCTGCGACAAACATAACATGGTGGCTTTTCTTTAAATGCCATCTGGGAGTGAAGAATTCCATCAGATAGTAGACTTTCTTGCTGGTAGTTATATCAGGTATGCTTTAACTGCAAACCCTACTATCTATGTTTCTCTAATTGAATAATTTTGGCAGACTGCAACTGTCGAAACACTTAATGATGGAGAACAACAAATAACTGTTACAGTTGATGGGCATAAATTTGCTATTACTGAAGCATATGTTAGGAGACATCTCTAATTAGCAGATGTAGATGGTATTAGTTCTTTGCCCAACACTGAAATCTTTGAACAACTGTCCCTAATGGGGTATCTTTCTGATAATGACAAACTTACTTTCAAAAAGGCTCAATTTTCACCCCAATGGAGATTTTTGATCCATACCATCTTACATTGTTTAAGTCCTAAGAAAATTTCATGGGAACAATTTTTAAGTAATATTGCAACTGCAATTATTTGTTTGGCAACAAACATGATTTTTAAGTTTTCACAACTAATTTTTGATGGTATGGTGAAAAATATGGATAGTAAAACCAAAATTTTGATGTATCCACGTTTTATACAAATCTTTTTGAATAAACAAAAAAGGTTTCTTAATGAACATAAGCAATATATGTTGCTCCTTCTTTAAAACAGAAACTTTTTAGCAACATGAAAATTAGATTTTCAGGGGTACATGTACCTCTATTTGATACTATGCTACTTCATGACCAACCTGGTCAGGGTGAAGGACCAACACTCTCTGTTGAGTCCTAACTCACACCTACAGCTTCTTCACCATCTACCTCATAACCCACTACATCTCAGCCAACATCCTTACAAGCACAATCTTCTCATGAACCTATCATTACCACTTCATCTCCACATCTACAAGAAACACAAATTCCACAAACAACATCTTCAATGCCCCATGATTCACCTCTCTCAGGAGGTTACACACCTGGAAGTGTTGAGGGCAGCATGAAACTCAAAGAATTGATGGATTTGTGTACGTAATTAGTTGCTAGAGTCACCAGCTTGGAGAAAGAACTCAAAAAGACTAAGGAGGTTCATGGTAAGGTCCTTACCAAGTTGGTGAAAAAGGTCAAAAGATTGGAAGATGAGATCAAGTCTACCAACAAAATAAAAAAGGCAAAGATGGTCATCCCAGATGATGAAGAATTAGTTTTAGAGGATCCTTCCAAACAGGGGAGGATGGAAGAGACAGAATATGTAGATGTAGAGGAAGAGAATGCAGGAGTGGAAAATGATTTTGATTTGACTGAGCAGTAAGTTACTCCTTTAAAATCTCCACAGGTTGAAGTACAAAGTCAAGAAACTTTCAAAGCTGAATTAAGAGTTCTCAGTGCAACAAAAATCCTTGCAGAAGCATCCAAAGAAAGGGTAAAGACCTACAATAAAAGAAGAGGAAGTACTGACAGTTCACAAGTTAGTATTGCTGCAGGTCTTGTTAGTACTGCTGAGAATATCCAAGATACTGATGAAGAATAAACAAAAGATTTGGAACAACAAGAACAAGAAAGAGCTAATCTTGAAGCTGCACTAAAATTACAAAAACAGTTTGATCAAGAGAGAAAAGAAGCTGATAATATTGACTGGAATAAACTTGTTGAACAAGTTCAAGAGAGACAGTCAGGTTCAATGATAAGGTATCAAGCTCTCAAGAAGAAACCAGTTACAGTAGCTCAAGCAAGGAAAAATATGATGGTATATTTGAAGAACATGGCAAATTACAAGATGAGTTATTTCAAAGGTATGAGCTATGATCATATCAGACCCATATTTGAAGAAGAATACAGGAAGGTATAGACTTTGTTTAAAAAGAATATAGATGTTGAAATGACAAAGAAAAAGAGAGTTGCAGAAGAAGCACTACTTCAAGAAAGCTTCAAAAAGTTAAGGACAGCTCAAGCTTTAGGTTCAGAGGCTTTTCAAGAACAATAAACTAAAGAAACAAAAGAATTTTCTGAAGAAGATCTTAAAACGCTGCTAGAGATAGTTCCAGTTGAAGAATTTAGGGTAGAAGCTCTACAAACTAAGTATCCTATCATTGATTGGGAAATTCATACTGAAGACTCAAGAAAATATTAGAAGATTATCAAGGTTAGTAACATTACAGAGGCATATTAAAGCTTTGAAGATATGCTTAAGGCATTTAACAGAGAAGACCTTGATACTTTATAGAGCTTAGTTAAAGAAAAGTTTAGATCTGTAGAACCCATTGAAGACATGGAAAGATCTCTATGGGTTGAATTGAAAAGACTCTATAAACCAGACAAGGAGGATACACTGTGGAAACTACAAAGATATATGCATGATCCTTTGACTTGGAGATTGTATAGATCATGTGCAATACATCATGTATTTTCAACAAGAGGGCATTGCATCTATATGCTACCAGAAAAGGATTATCCTTTGACAACTGAAGTTATGATGTTGATGCTTAGCAGAAGATTGCAAGTAGAAGAAGATAGTGAGATGGCAAGAGACTTAGTCAAGAAAATCTTCATAGAAGCCAACAGATAACAAAGATAAAGTGTTTGGAAGAATCCTCTCAGAACCAAAAAGCTTAATTCAACAAACTTGATGATTTGAAGATAAATCTCAAGTTTAGGGGAGGATTGTTGGGAATTAAAGGGCTTCTACAAGTTAGTACTGCTCAACGGACTTAGTACTGCTAGTGAAGATTTATACTGCTAGTGAAGATTGAATGATATTAACTAAGTCATTAGTACTGCCAATTGTAGTATTAGTACTGCTGGTTATAGTTAGTACTGCCAGTACTAAAAGATAGTCACTTAGTACTGATAGCTTTGTATTAGTACTGTTAGTATAGAATGTTAGTACTGCTTATGTAATATGCATGAGATATATTAGGAATAGATATGCATGATCACATAACACGTTTTGTAAGCCCATTAGGGTTTCCTTAGTGTATAAAAGGAACCATACGACACTAGTTAGATATAAGTTTCATATACAAGTTTCACCAATATATATAGTTAGTAATCTGTAACCTAGTAGATTAATAGAAATCAAAGTTCTATTTTATTCATTGTTCTTCTTAGTAGTATAAGTTAGTTTCCGCATAACTTATATTGTTCATAGTCACTGTTTCTCTTGTAGCTAGAAAGATCTATTCAGATTGGGATCAACATATGGTAAATTTAAGAAGTTACTACTGTTCGATTAAAAGTAGTTACTGTTGGGAATTAAACACTTCAGAGTTAGTACTGCTAAGCTAAGAGTTAGTACTACCAAGCCAACAGTTAGTACTGTTAGTACTAACTTAAGGCTGTTGAAGAACTTAGTACTGCTAGTGGATAAGTTAGTACTGCTGATGGAAGATTAATGATGCTGAAGAGTTAAAGCTGCTACAAAGATAAGAGTGATTCAAGTCAAAGCTGTTGAAGAGACTACAACTGCGTGAAGAGATAAGTATGAGTTATTTTAGGAAAAGATTATTGATTGATAGAAAAGATCTTGTATATCTTTTAGTATGGTAAGTTAGTAATTGTAGTTTTACTATGACTCCTTGTGTCTATAAAAGGAGATCATAAGTCATAGATAAAGATAGACAATCACAATACTTCTCATACACATCTCTTAGATTCATAGCTTCAAGTTTGTAAACCCTAGTACTAAGATAGAGTACTCGTATTATTATCATTAATAATATTGAAGCTTGTTGGTTATATTGTTCTTCCTACTACATCATTATTACTATTTCATTGGTATTCTTCTTAGTGATATAAACTAGATTCCGCATAGTTTATATCATATACACAAAGCTTCACACTTAGTACCTTTGGATTTATCCAAGGATACTAAACCTTATATCTAACTAAGGAGTTGAAGATCCATTCAAGTGGGATCTACAAGTGGTATCAGAGCAGGTTGAAGCTTTGATCTAGAAGAAACTATCAAGAAGAATCCGACGGGGGAGTTCATTCACAATAGTTCTATTCACAGATTTCGCGCTCCCACTCAACCGGTCCATTCGGTCGAGAAATTAACGATTCATGATAGGGGGACTTCATGGCTATAGAGTAACTTAGGCAAAACCAGTAAAAAGGGAAATTCTCACTTAAAGAACTGTGTCCAAAGTAAAGTTTCCATTGTATTCGTAAATAGCTTTGAGTACTTAAATCATAAGTAAAAAGTGTGTGATATTAAATCAAGTAGTTGAATTCGAAAATGGTATGTAAACCCCCCCCAAATTTCGTAAATCATATTATTGCAATGAGTAAGTGACAAGGTATGAAACCAAGTTTGTAATCAACCATGTAATTGTGTTTGTAATGAATTGTAAAATCAAGTATGTAAACCAAATGTGTAGAATAGTATGAGAAAGATATTGTAAACGAATATGTAAACAAGTTGTATTGAGCATGTATTCTCCCCCGAGATTTGTAAAGTAATGTAGAAAACAAAGTGAAAGAGGGGCCTATAAACTCACTTCGGATGACTAGATACGATTGGCGGGAATGTACACATTGAGTACAAGACGAAACGGAAACTGAAACGGCTCGACCAAGAAGTTGCAGCTTAACTTAACGGCTAAGTCTCACTAGCCTAGGATAACTCATTTGGGTTTCCCGATGAATTGTTGTGTCAACGCGACACGTTGATAAGTATTAGATTTCCAGTATGGTAAAGGATTGGTGGTTGGTTAAACAAATAAATTGCAAATATAAGCCAAGGGTAATTTATATTCGTTATATACTTCTATGAAATAAATAACACCTTTTATAGTCTTACCGTAACTTATTAATCACAAAAACCGATCAATCTAAAGGTTAGTGGAAAAGTTTTATAATCCTTGCAGGTTCTTATATAATAATAGCGAGTTGTTAATTAAAACCAACTAGTTTGACTCCAATTTAATTAACAAAAGACTTTAAATAAAAGTTACACGTATCTTACTATTATAACTTAAACAACCGAAGTTGGTAACCGTTTATAACCGTTATAAAATATAATTTAATATTTTATAAATTATGTTTCATCTCTTTAACAGGTCGTGTCTAAAACACTTCGCCTTATTGTAAAAGTATAGTTTTCGCTCGTTGTCCAGGTTTTGTATAAATCCATATTTAATATATTTTTAAACATATCTTATTCTTTATCGTTTCTCTAAAAATTAATAGGTTTTAGTAAAATCGTGAATATAGAAAATTATATAATATTTTCGTCATGACCTTTTCGTTTGTAAATCGACCCCCCCCCCCCCCCTTTTTTCATTTTTGAAAAAATAATCGTTTTTCAGTTAATGATTATATATTGAAATCAATCGTGTTTCAATATTTCAAATGCCCGCGTGTTTAGATATAATAAATTAATACTTTTATTTAACCGTTTTAACCACCAATTAATCTAACCTTTATATTTTAGAATATTTACGAAAACTTATGATGTATTTACTTTCCGATTCATATAAATCAAGACACACTCTAAAGTTGTCTCTGCTCACCCAAACACGCCCTTATACGAGTTGCTACCCCAAACGCACCCCTATGCCTATGTTATATCATAAACCAACGCCCTCGTTGGTGGTGGCTGATAAGCCAAACGCACCCACTGTTGGTGTCTTAACAACCAAACGCGCCCTTGCTCGCTGAAAACTAAACCGGACCCCTTTCGATGCATAACAAATCAAACGCACCCTTTCTGGTAAACCTATATCCAAACGCCCTATTATTAGTTTTTCTGTACAACCAAACAGCCATTATGGTTGTTAACAACAACCAAACACGCCCTTAATGGGGCTGTCACCAACCAAACGCACCCTAACCACAATTTACAGCCCGAACAAACACACCCTATTCAGTTTCTACAAGAGCCAAACGCACCCTTTTCGGCTATAACAAATACAAACGCTACCCTATTTTGTTTATCACAACTCAAACGCACCCTAGTCTATACAACCCCAAGCGCACCCTTGGTTGTTGGACCACAACAACGCACCCTTTTCTTGAACCATGAAACCACCCGCGCCCACTGTTGGCGGCTGAGAACCCAAACGCGACAAACCCAGAAACAAACATCCCTTACGTTTTTCTATTATGCCAAACGCACCCTGGCCGTCTTCTACTACACCAACCGCAGCCTATATGGCTGAGGACGAAATCCAAACGCACCTTTGGCGTTAAATCGAGCAAACAGACACGCCCTATGACGTGACTGACAAAACCAAACCTACCCTTCGTGGTTTTATAAAAACCACACGCACCTTATGGTGCTGCCATAAACCCACGCACCCTGATGGGTTTCATCAGTAAACCACACGCACCCGTTTTATGAGGTGATGGCGATGGTAGAGGTGTGACGGCTGTGGTGATGGTGACGGCGCGTGACCGAGAGTGGTAGTGGGGATCGAGTAGATCGGAAGGAGTGGAGCATCTTTTGGTCTTGATCGGAAAACTTGCCGGAAACTTTTCCGGCGGCGGTGGTGGCCGGACATGGGAGGGGAGGGAGAGAGGTGAAGTGATAGTGGGGTGTGTGTGTATAAAGATGGAAATGAAAATGAAGTGTTATAATAAAAATTATATATATATCTAATAGAATTTTAATATGAAATGGATAATGCCCAAAAGTCTAGGGTGTAACTTGTAACTTTTTAATGAAGTTTTGATGAAACTCGGTTCGGGACTCGTTTGGGCGACCCAACGGACGATTCGTCGCACGAAACCTTCACCATTATTTTCCGAATCATTTTTCTGATAAAAATGAGTATTCACTTGACTAATTTTCGTAAATGTTTCATAAAATTTATATAAAACGTTTAATTATTTATTTTGTATATTTCCGATAAACTAGTCCGTAAAATGATTTTTAATTTCCATAATTGCGTTTTTAACCAACACTTTCGATTAACAAGAATATTAATTTAATAAATATTTTTATTAAATAATTTATGATAATTAAATATAAATTTAATTATTTTGGGTCGGTACGCGTTGTGTTCAAAATTTTAGCGAGGGCATTTCAGTCACCTTCTGACTGTTTCCAGGTCTCGGTCAAAACTGAAAAGTTGCCAGGAATGTCGTTTTACATTAAATTGCTTTAGAGTCCGAGTTGTGAAAACGTGCTTTAGGTGGTCGTTCTTATAAGTCAAGCCAGACACTAAAAGTCAACGATTGAAATAGTCATTCAAAAATTCGAAAATTCTCGGATGTTACAGTACCTACCCCTTAAAGAAATCTCGTCCCGAGATTTAAATTTGTGTTATCCGATTGTGTGACCAAGGAAAGACTTAAGGTTTAATAACTCGTTCTAAACAAGACGCTGATAACTTTATTCAGCAAAATTCGGTGTTTCTACACTTCTCAATCTACCAAAAATTTTGGCTAGGTTTGTCCAGGGTATTTAATCCCTCAAAATGAGTATCTCGAAGGAAATCATTACAGGTCTTACGACTACACCTGTTGAAATGGAAACATTTGTGTTAGCCTTAGAATCCGGTGTTTTTGTGTCTTCCTAATTGATCTTATACATTCCTCTTGCAATTACATTCGCATTGTGTTGTTGTTTTTTCACAATCATTGGAGTAGACTGTAAAGTGACTGGATTTGACCTATCTGAAGTAACCTTAGTGTTTGACACGTTCTTAGCCTTAATTGCTAGATTATTGTTGAACGGTGTTACATAACCTTCTTGAGACGCTCAGGATTTGTATAACCCAACCCAGCTTTAAGAAAAGGATCATAAACTTTATTTGGTTTCTTCCCAAGCATGTGAATCGTTTGAATTGACTGACCCATTTTATAAACAATTCGATCATGAGAACTTAGTTTTTCTTTGAGATCAAAGATATCATCAAGATACCGATCTTCTTGATCTTTAAAAGCCTTCTTTTCTAACTGAGTTTCATGTTGAATTATTATCTTTTCATTTTCAACTTTGAGAAAATCATTTTAAACTTTTTCTTTTTCTTTCACAAGTCGGTCAATCGTGTCTTTTTTTATTCCTTAATTCACGTTCCAATTCATCACATGTTTCTTCTTTATATATTAAGTATATAATTGTTTTTGACTCAAATGTTTTGACCCGATCCTTAAACGTCTCAAGTTCTCGTTGTAGCAAATCTTTTTGCTGTTTAAGCTCATTATTCAAACGTTTTTTATTTTCAGCTTCGCGTTAAACATTGTATGCTAGCATTTGTATTTCATGATATTCGGCATGAGCAGTTGAATCATGTTCAAACGTGGCAACATTATTTTCCACAAACAGACCATCAAATATGATATTAGAATCTATTTGATCATCATCCGTTGTTTGAATAATAGTTTGACGTTTCCCATGACTCACTTGTTCATGAACCTTAGACGAAGCATGTACCTGGCTAACAGACTTTGCATCATAGGATGATACATTCTTAACATTGACATCAACTGGTTGGAGTCAAGCCATTAACATGACTGTTGCAGTTAACTCTTCCAAATCTTCTCCATATGAAGTGTCAAGCATGAAATCATTCTCTTTATTGCTGAGGTTGCTTCCAGCTTCATCTTTCATAGCTAACAACATTTGTTCTCTGAAATACTTTGCATCGTGAACTTTTGGTTTCTGACATTCACGAGCATAATGACCTTTCTCATTGCAATTGTAACACTAAACATTTGCTTTGCCTGGAGTAGACTCAGTTCGTGAAACATACTGAATAATCTGATTGCTTTCATTGCATGCATTTCCTGTATTAAACCCATTTGAGTTTTCAATTCCCTATATACTTGTAACATTTCCCCCATAACCTGCATTCTTGGTTTGTATATCAAAGTAGACTCAGTTCGTGGAACACGCTGAATAATCTGATTGCTTTCATCACTTGCATTTCCTGTATTAAACCCTTCTGTTTCTCCTTGCATTCTTGTCGAGTAACATCATAGCAGTTGTAAGCTTATCCTCTTGAGAATCGACTTGTAACTCCCCTTGATATTCATCATCATAATCAACGACTGATGAAGGATGTCTGACGTATTATGGTTGTGGAGAATAAGAAGAGTTTGCATGAGAATGTGATGAAGAAGCATTTGAATGAGCAATAAGAGCTAAAGGATCATGATTCTTGGCAGCTTTCTTTGCCCTTGATGCTAGAACATGTGGTTTAAATTGCACTAACTGATCATACAACACATCATAAGAGACTGCAGGTCCAATTTGATTATGATGAACCATGGTAACATATTTGCTCCATTTTGGTTGCAAGCAATTGAGAAACTTTGTATTGATTGCCACCGGTATCGGAAGAACATTATTACGATCCATGATGTTCATAAGTGTTGTCAACCATTCATGCACAGAGTCTAAAGATTCCCCTTCTTTTGCTGCAAACTTACCAAACTCATCCATAAGGCGTGAATGTCTCACATGAGTAGTAATTTCAGATCCATGCATCAACCTTTTGATTCGTTCCCACATTTCTTTAGCATTCTTACATGCATCCACTGAATTATGTATATCATTTGGTATAGCTTGAAGAAGATAATTCATAACCCTAACATCAGCAATGTATTGCTTCTTGTTACCCTCAGTCATTTTAGACAACGGTTCAAGCATTGGTACAGTAGGATGTATTGGATCAACAACCATGGGTCTTTGATAAGGGCCATTTTGTATCGAATTCTACATTCTCTCCCTGTCTTCAAGCTTATTATCCAAAAACCTTCTGAACTGACTTTCCCATGGAAAATAATTCCCCTTCTCAAGCATTGAAGGTCTTTCATTAGCTCCTGATTCAGCGATAGTTTGTTGATTGGAGTTGGTTGGAGTACTAAAAGTAGACATGTTGTATTAAATGACTACAAAGAAAACTTGGATCGTTTTGGAGAGAAAGTATTGTAATCGTGAAGTTAGCGAGCAATAACAACCTTGTCTTGAATCACATTTTGAACTTTGTTACGAAACCCAAACAATAAGATATGAAACCTCTGAACAGTGTAACAAAACCTCAAAAATGATGTTACGAAACCTCTTACGAAACCTCTTACGAAATCTTCTGTTATCAAAACAGTGATACGAAACCTCTTACAAAACCTTTTGTTATACGAAACAGTGATATGAAACTGCTTACGAAACCTTCTGTTATCAAAACTGTTATACGAAACCTCTTACAAAACCTTTTGTTATACGAAACAGTGATATGAAACTGCTTACGAAACCTTCTGTTATCAAAACTGTTATACGAAACCTCTTTTGTGATACGAAACCATGAATTTACGAAACCAAAACCAAGCTTTTGATACGAAACATCTGATATACAAAACCACAAAGAATACGAAACCTCTCACAGTATATGAAACCCAACGGTTACCGAAAGCTCAATAATACGAAACTTGTTTTCGTAATTCCCCAAAAAACTCTACTTTCGTAAGATAACAAGAAACCCTTTACTTTCATGAATTCGTAGCTACGAAACCTAAGAAAACTTACGTATTTGATTTTTAACAGTTTAAAAATGATAAACTCAGCGTTATCCCTTCAAATTAACAAGTTTCTATGTTACGAAAGCTAAATTAATCATTACAAAAGTAATTCTATGTTACGAAAGCTAAGGAATGACTTACGTATGACAGTTTACAAAAGATTTCTACCTTATGAAAGCTTAAAATTGTCCTACGAAAGTTATTTCCCGCCTAAAAACAATTATTGAAACCTATTTTCTTGTTTACGAAACCTATCAAATCCATTTTTTTGATCAATTTATGCTTAAAAACATGTAATTTCCGTAAACGAGGTATTAATTCTACAATTTGATAGTTACAAAAGCTTAAAAACATGTAATTTCCATAAACCTATTTTCTTGTTTACGAAACCTATCAAATCTATTTTTTTGATCAATTTAAGCTTAAAAACATGTAATTTCCGTAAACGAGGTATTAATTCTATAATTTGATAGTCTTGTTCATGGTTTTCTTTGATCTTGACATTTGTGATGTTAAAGTTCATGTTTTCATAGTTGCTATAGCCTTCTAGTACCAAGTTGTGCAAAAGAAACCAGGCAAAAACGTTCAAAAGGGTGATTTTTAGGTGTTTTTAGGTGAAAAACCAATTTTTTTCTATCTAGCGAGTTAAGTTACTGTTTGAAGTTCTTCACAGCGAGTTAGGGTACTGTACTGGCGAGTTGTTAGAATAGTACACTGTGTGTCAGAAAGTACTGTGTCAGCGACTTGTCTTCTTGTGCAGGTAGCGAGTTAGGCAGCGAGTTAACTTCTCTTGCAGGTAGCAAGTTGGATCTAGCGAGTTACAGGTTAATTGAAGACTATTTTCTAGCGACTTGTGAACAGAAACTCTGCCAAAATTTCTTCTTATTAGCGAGTTGTCAAACACTCCTCTTAGCGAGTTGAAGGTAGCGAGTTACAGGGTTATTAAAGATTTTTGCTAGCGAGTTGAAGGCAGCGGGTTACAAGTTTTTGAAGATCTTTATACTAGCGAGTTAGGAAAGGAAACTCTGCCAATTGTCTTTCCTGATAGCGAGTTATCAAGTCTCTACCCAGCGAGTTACAGGGTAGCGAGTTGTGGACTTTTGGACTAAGTTTCTTCTAATTGACTAATTTCAACTTGTAATCCTAACAAGCTTGAACAGCAATTCACCATTTCATTCAATCAATCACCACTTTTAACATACAATCACTAATCATTGTTCGATCAACTTAATCATTTCATAATCAATTATGATGGCTAATCTTTCGGAAGACATCCAATGTGCCGGTTCCGATACCCGACCACCTATGCTTGATAGGACTGACTTTACATCATGGCAACAACGTATTCGACTGTATTGTCGGGGAAAAGAGAATGGGGGTGAACATCCTAAAGTCAATTGATAAAGGACCATTTCAGATGGGGACTACTAGAGACACACTTGCTGAAGGAACAGAAGGTGCCCAACAACTTGGTCCCGAACGAGCTCGAGTCTATTCGGATCTTTCACCTGAAGATAAGGATATGTATAACGCTGACATTCGGGCATCAAACATCCTACTTCAAGGGTTACCAAAGGACATCTATACTCTTATCAATCATTACACAGATGCAAATGACATATGAGATAATGTGAAGATGCTCCTGGAAGGTTCAGAATTAACTAAAGAAGACCGAGAATCACAACTGTATGATGAATTTGAACACTTCCGTTAGAACAAAGGAGAAACTATTCACGACTACTATGTTCAGTTTTCCAAACTCATTAATGACATGCGAAACATCAAGATGACCATGTCCAGAATGCAGCTGAACTCAAAGTTTGTTAATAATATGTTGCCTGAATGGGGTCGATTTATAACAGCAGTGAAACTGAACAGAGGATTGAGGGACTCCAACTATGATTAGTTGTATGCTTATCTGAAGCAACATGAGGCACATGAAATTGAGAACAAAATGATGTTGGATCGATTCACTCAACACACCGTGGATCCTCTTGCCTTGATGTCTAATGTTTCACACCAGTAGTACTATTCACAATCATCTACAACTCCACCATCCACATATGTTCCACCACACTTTACGGACAACACTCCACTTGATTCAGGACTCTCTTCAACTAACAACTTAATTGAAAACTTAACCAACACACTTGCCCTACTCACCCAATCATACAAAACATACATACCTCAAACAAATAATCAACTCAGAACTTCATCAAATACAAGGAACCAAGCCATATTTCAAGACGGCAAGGTTGTGGTTCAGAATGTTTAGGGTCGACAGAATAGAGGTTAGGGGAACAATGCACGGGGTGCAGGTGCAACTGGATATGGGGGAGCTCAGAACAGAGTTGTGAATGCAAATCCAGGTCAAGCAAGACAGATTAAGTGCTACAACTGCAACGGTACAGGCCACATAGCAAGGAACTGTACTCAGCCTAAGCGGCCACAGAACTCCGAATACTTCAAAGACAAGATGTTACTGATGCAAGCTTAGGAGAATGGGGTAGCACTGAATGAAAAGCAGTTGCTGTTTCTTGCAGGTGGACAAGACAATGCTGTTGATGAGGATGTGGATGAGCAACCAGTGCATGATTTAGCACTCAATGTGGATAATGTGTTTCAAGCTGATAATTATGATGCTTTTGACTCTGATGTGGATGAGGCTCCTACTGCACAGACTATGTTCATGGAAAATCTATCCTCCGCAGATCCTGTTTATGATGAAGCCAATCTGTCTTATGATTCAAACATTCTATCTGAGGTATACTATCATGATCATTATTAGGATACTATTTGTGAACATCATGAAGTACACGAGATGCATGACGATGTACAACCTAACTACGTTGTTGACTCACATGCTGATTATACGAGTGATAGTAATATAATTTTGTATGATAAGTATGTAAAGGACAAAGCAGTGCCAGTTGTACAAAGTAATGTATCTTCTATACCAAATGATGCATACATGATGATGTTAAATGATATATATGAAACGTCTGCCAAATGTGTCTATAACCACACAGAACAATGTAATTGATAATTCATTGATTGCTGAACATGCAACATATAAGGAATAAGTTGAATTGTATGAAAAACAGGCCAAGTTTGAATTAACAGAAAGAGAACAAAAGATTGATGAACAATTAAGAATAGTTATCACTGACCGTAATATTAAGGAAGAAAATTTGAAAAAGGAACTTCATTCTTTAAAACTGCAACTTACCTCTACCATCAACCATAACAAGTCAATGGTAGAAGAAGTTACATCTTTGAAAAAGGATTTTAAACAGAAAGAAAATAATTTCCTTAAAGAATTTTTGGACATGAAAGCTTTAAAAGAAAAGGTCGAGGATAAATTATACAAACAAGACAAGTCTCTTCAAACAGTTCACATGATGTGTAAACCAAAGCCCTATTATGATGAACAAAGAAAGGTAGCTATTGGATACAAGAACCCTTTATGTCTCACCCGTGCAAAGCAAGTTCAACCTGCTCTATATAATGGCCATAAAATTATCAAAACCAATCATGTCCTGGCCATAGTACACAACTCAGAGGATACCCTAGAGATAGCTGAAATCACTAGGAAGAAAATAAATGAAAAAATGAAAGACCTAGAGTGTGTGAAAAAGAAGGTTAAGATTGCACCACATGATTACTCGAAAGAGAATTATTTAGCGACTTTCACACCACAGTCACAATTGACACCGGAGCAGATATTTTGGTCTAAGGATCTCATCAAGATGAAAGCAGAAGCTCTCAAAGAGCAGACCCCAACTTTAAGACCAATCAAAGCATTGATGGTGTACCCTCCCAATACACCTGCAACACTTGTCCCCAGGGTTCTTCCAACAAAGAGTCAAGTAAAAATTAACATTTTTGCACTAATACAACTTTTTCAGACTTTGAAAAAACCTGTAAAAAGAGAATTACACCAACGGGGCTCACTGAAGGGGAAAGGGTTTTGAACAAACCAAGGAATGCTATCTCACCGAGGTTATTCCATTTTTCAAAACACTTAAAGAACATTTTGAGGGAATTCAAAAGGCTTAAATAAAGAAATGAAAGAAATGAAAGACATTTTTGAAGAGTTGGAAGTTGAAGTTGACCAAAATGTTGTAAATAGGAAGCATGATGAGATTGAGCGGAAAAATCTTCTTATTGCAAATGATAATTTAATTACTGATTGCATGTCCAAAGAAGGGTTTTATATTGCAATGAATTCTGAGCTTACCGTATCTAGATTTACTGAAATGCATGAAGCCCACACCATTGTTCATACACGTTGTCTGGAACTTGAAGCAGAGCTTTCTAAATTACGAGATAAGGTTCAAAAAGATGATCATACTAAATTAGTAAAACGTTTTTCCAATCTTGAGGTTAATCACTTAAATTTACAGTTAAAGTATCAAAACCTTAAAGAAAGTTTTGGAAACGACCCATCTCCACCCGCTCGAGATACTCCTGATTTTGACTCAGTCTTTGTAATCAAAAAAATGAAAGCTTCCATTCAAGGAAAGGACAACGCCATCAAAAAATTAAGAACGCAAATCTCTCAATTGAAAGAGACCCGTAGTGAAGCAGACCGTACTCTTGATTTCAGGACCTTAGATTTTCAGATCACTCAATTAACTAAAAAAGTCACCGTTCTTCAAGAACAAAATGAGCTTTTTAGGGCAGAGAATGAAAAAGTTAAGCAGCATTACAAGGAATTGTATGATTCTATTAAGATCACGCGTGCTAAGCATATAGAACAGACAACGGCCTTGCTAACTGAAAATGAGAATCTAAAAGCCCAAATACATGAAAATCTGAAATGCAACACTATGGAGTCTGTAAAACCAAGAGTTCTTGCACCCGGTAGGTATGCTATAGATGTTGAACCAATTCCCCCTCACAATAGGAACAACAGGGAAGTTCATCTACATTATCTCAAACATCTTAAGGAAAGTGTAGAAACCCTTCGCGAAATAGTAGAGGAAGCTAAGGTTGTAAGACCCTTAGATAGATCAATTGTCTCTGCTTGCCGTTACACTAAACACTCTCAGGAACTCTTAGAATATGCGATTGGCACTTGTCCGAAAGCCTTTAACCAACGAGATAAAAAGCATGCTCCTACCCCTTTAATTAGGAAAAAGCAAGTTACTTTTTGAGAACTAGATGTGGGACACCATATTAGTAACAAACACAAACATGTAGGAGCAACAAAAACACTCAGAATACTAAACTTTCCCTTTGCCTCCTTCTTTATGGATGGTAAACTTTTGCACCAATGCTTGCGGATCACAGCCTAGGGCAATTACAAGAAAAATAGGATCTCGACAGCTAAAGGTGTAAACAATGAAAAATATGTAGAGGAAAACACCTAGGACAGATAAGTCTAACTTAAGAATCATCGAATCGTGTGATCTTCTGTAGTAGCTCTAAGCGTACTATAATTAATTCGAATTCTGATTTTGTTTGCCAAACATGTAACAAATGTTTAATTTTTACAAATCATGATGTGTGTGTGGTTGATTATTTGCAATCTGTTAAGGCATAACCCTTTCATTTATAATTTCATAAATGTTTAGTTGCGCAAGTTAAGCAAGTTTGGAAACCTAAGCATGTTAGGCAAGTTATCAGTATGGAAACCTACAGGCAAAGTGCTTACAGTTGTCTTGGTCATCAATAGGACCCACAGCAGAAATATTCACTTTAGGAGAACAGTTGCCCTTTAACTAGGCTCACTAAACACAAAGTAGTAACTACTAAGCAAACCGAGAATCAGGCCATTACTTGTGTTAACCAACAGGAACCAAAATTGGGGATCCAACTTTCCAAACTCTCCATCTTCGTTTATTTTCAAATGCAGGTCGTACAGATCATCCTTTGGTATTTAGACTCAGGCTGTTCAAAACATATGACGGGGGATCGCTCACGGCTCAGGATTTCGTTAAAAAAGTTTCATCGGGGGAAGTTAGCTTTCAGGAATATGACACTTTGGTGCTATTATGGGTTATGGAGATTATGTGATTGGTTGATGTGTATTATCCAGGGTTATAATATGTGGGGAATGGACTAGAAAATAATCTGTATCTTTGTCAGACAATTTTTGCCACTCTGATATGGAATGAAGTTGCATTCAGGAAAAATTAGTTTTGTTCGAGATTCGATGGTGTTGAATTGATTAAAGGTTCTCGCGGCTCTAATTTGTACACTATCTCGGTTGAAGACATGATGAAGTCTCTCCTCTATTTGCCTATTGTCTAGGCTCTTTATAAGAAAAAAATCATGGTTATGGCATCGTGTTGTTATAACCTCTTTGAATCTTTGGTACCTTTTTTTTTTTTTTAAAAAATGACCTTTGCAAGTAAGGACTTAGGTCAGAGGTTTACCTAGATTGAGTTTGAGATAGAGTCATCTTTGCTCATGCATGTTCATAATAGAATAGTAGCAAAAAATGTTTAAACTCTACCCAAAACCAAATAGCACAAAACTGGATGTTTCTTAATTTCACTACTTTGGATTTTTTGGGGACCGTTGCGAGTGCAAAACAATTATGGGAAGAAAATTCATCTTTGTCATCGTTGATGTATTATTCTCAGTTTACTTGGGTGATAGTTTTTGAGTTGTAAGATGATAAACCTTTGAGGTCGTCATCAAATGATTCTAAAGCAAATACACAAGTCATGGTTGTCATCAAAACTATTAGGAGACATCCATACGGGA
The DNA here is from genome assembly GCA_026074375.1 of Tanacetum coccineum. Taxonomy (NCBI): domain Eukaryota; kingdom Viridiplantae; phylum Streptophyta; class Magnoliopsida; order Asterales; family Asteraceae; genus Tanacetum; species Tanacetum coccineum. Next base: position 37,804 of record BQNB010012014.1, read on the forward strand.
ATAATGGCACATAATTTGTCAATAAAGATTTGACTGATTATTATGAACGTGTCGGCATTTTTCACCAAAAGACAGTTCTGAGGACTCCACAGCAGAACGACGTTGTCAAAAGAAGGAACCGTACTCTTGTAGAGGCCGCTAGGACAATGCTGATATTTTCCAAAGGCTTCCGCTTGTTTCTATATAATGGGCAGAAAGAAGTTGTGGCTACTGCTTGATAACACCCAAACCGAATCCCTCATTCACAACCACCCCCCCGCTCTTCATAACAAAACCACCATATGAAGGCTGAGTGCATGATAAAAGAATCATGATCTTACTTTATCTGTCGTCTTTGGTGCTCTTTGTTACCCTACAAATGACAGCGAAGATCTTGGAAAATTACAACCAACAGCTGATATTAAAATATTCGTTGGCTATGCACCTAGCAGGAAAGGGTATAGAATCTACAACAAAAGAACCTGACGAATTATGGAAATTATTCATGTTCAATTCGAGGAGCTGACTGAGCAAATGGCTCCTGTGCAACTCAGTACATGACCCGCTCCTATGTTTCTGACGCCTGGACAAATAAGTTCAGGGATCGTACCAAATCCGGTTCCTGCAGCACCTTATGTACCCCCCATAAATAAAGAAATGGAGATTTTATTCCAACCAATGTTCGATGAATACCTGGAACCTACTCGTGTTGAAAGACCGGTCTCTCCTGCTCTAGCAGTTTCAGTTTCAGTCACTTCAGTCGGTACACCTCATATACTACCATTTATCAAGATGCACATTCTCCAAGTCATTCACCGTCATCTTTGGCATTACAATCTCTAAGTTTTCATCAAGGCATTGCAGTTGAATCTACCATCAGGGAAGACAATTCTTTTCCTCCTATTGACAATGATCCCCTTCACTTAACATATTTGCCCCGGAACCTAATTTTATGTACAAGCATCATATTTTGGGAGTTTGTTCAGCAGAATTCTTCTTATGTCTCAAACACTTCAACATCTCGGGAAATGGTGCAAAGATCACCCGCTGGATAACTTTATTGGTAACCCCATCTCGGTCCCGGTATCCACCAGTAGAAACAATCATTGGCAACGATGCCTATGCCGTGCTTGTATAACTTATACTATCAAAAGTCGAACCAAAGATTTCAAATCCGACAATAACCGAGAATTTGTTGGTTTCAAGCTATGCAAGCTCAGATTTACGAATTTGATCAAATTTAAGTATGGGAATTAGTTACCTCAACGGACTGAGTAATTGATTATTGTTTTTTTAAGTGGATTACAAAGTTAAGTTGTATGAGTACGGTGATGTTTTGCAGAACTAGGCCTAGTTGGTGGCCAATGCGGATATCGACAAGAGGAGGTTATTGATTTCGGGATTCATTTGATGGTTTCACGTATCGGAGGCTAATTCGTATATTCATCGCATGACGCCAGTATAAACATGGACAATCTATCAATGGATGTCAAGACAGCATTCACTTAATGGCGAGTTGAAGAAAGAAGTCTATGTCTAGTCAACCAGAGGGTTTCGTTAATCCGGACCATCCGACACATGTTTATCGTCTGAAGAAGGCTTTGTACGGTTTAAAGAAAGCTCCTCGGGCGTGGTATGATTACTTTGTCCATGATTTATTTGGACAATAAGTTTTCCAAGGGTGCAGTAGATCCGACACTTATTCACTCGAAAAAAGAGGAAACATATCTCTTCTCTTGTTTTCTAATAGTTGTAGATGATATCAATTTTCCTCGAACGGACCCTAAAGCGTATATATGACATATTTTCCAAAGTTAGATGAGTTCTAAATATTCAATGTCAATGATGGGACAAAGTCTTCTTTTTTCCTAGGTTTACAGTTTCTCAAAATCCAAGAGCATTTTTATTAATTAAATCAAAATTTGCTCATGAAAATTAAGAAATTTGGAATGGATTTGTGTGTCCCTATTTGATTCACACCATGATGGATGACTCAAACTGGAATGAGGACCCCTTAGGATTCCAGGATGACCAGACTCGCTTTAGTATAGTATGTCCGGCTCCCTGATGTAACACACCTGTCAGCAGACCTGACCCTTGTCTTCGCTGTATGCATGTGTGGCTAGGTATCAGGCTTCGCCTTATCCAAACATCACCTTGAAGCACTTAAACGGGTCTTTCGGTATCTCAGAGGAACCATTAATTTAGGTCTTTGGTATCCAAAAGACACCGCTATGGCACTAACGACCTATGCAGATGCAGACCATGTAGGTTGTCAAGACACACGAAGAAGTACGTCAGGAAATGCTCAGTTCCTTAGAGATAAATTAGTCAGCTGGTCATCAAAATGAATCAAGAAAAAGGCACTGCAAATCCTCAACTACATAGTTGAATCATTGCATGTTCGGATGCTAGTGATCCAGGTACTTTGGATGAGATCACAGCTTACAGACTACGGCTTTGCATTCAATAAGATTCCCTTGTATTGTGACAATCGTAGTGCCATTGCTCTTTGCTGCAATAATGTCCAGCACTCCCGGTCTAAGCACATTGACATACGACACCATTTTATAAGAGAGCAAGTTGAGAAAGGCATGGTTAAATTATACTTCATGACGATGAATTATCAGCTCGCAGGGACATTATTCACCAAAAGCCAATTACCAAGAGAGCGGTTCGAATTTCTACTCCCGTAACTTGGTATGAAGAGTACGTCTCTAGAAACCCTTAAACGTCTTCAAGAAGGAGAAGAGGAGTAAAGGATAGTCCTCCTATATCCTATGTAAATATGTATATAGCTTAAATCTAAACAGAAAATACAAAAACAATATAAAACCTACAAAAACCATAAAAATCAGAAAATAGTAAATTCCAAATAATTGTTTTTCTCGACATGTCTTCCGTGTATTGATAACATTTACAGACTAGAAAACTGTCATTCAAATCGTGAACATGTTTTTAAATGAAGCTCAAACGGAAGTTCAAACTTTTCAAAACATGTCTTAATGGCTTGCAGTTATTTCAGACTGCAACCTATTTTTCAAAATGAGGAAAGCATGTAACACCCCCAAAATGGGTCACAGCGGAATATGGGTTGGAGAGTGTTACTTCATAGATCAAGAACCGTGCATATTGAGAACGTCCTCTATATGGAGTCGTTTAAATTGATTACATTGGTGTTAAATAGACTTGTTTGTTACATAGCCCAAGCTTAAAAAGTTTCATCCATGAAAAGTAATGATTTTAAGACATATACAAATATTCCCAAAATGTAATGCATCCAAATCTTCTATAGTAATGACTCCAAAATGGAGGACCACCTATGGTAGTCCTTGTTTCTACGTTCCTTATTGACCTGAGAAAATACATGCTTTTAAAACGTCAACTTAAGTTGGTGAATTCACAGGTTTAAGTAAATGTATAAATAGGGGACCACAAGATTTCCAATGTAAGACATGTAACACATACAATATCTTAAGTAATTAACGGAGTGCACTAAGCGCATGGACATCGAAGCTCGACATATATGTATGCAATTTATTGCACAAAATGTGCCCATGTTGATGTTCAAAGCCAACATTCCAATTGTTCCGTATGTATACGTTTCGTTGTTTCAAGTACAGTCGGGAAACTGATGAGCGCTACTCACACCGTACTGGGGATGTCAATCCTAATTGATTCTTTTCATAACATTTGCGCTCGCTAACTAGCAATTGACGGTTTGATAGTGGGCAATAGTGGGATTTAGGACTTAGGGCCAACTCGTATAATATGTTTAAAAGATTGTACTTGCCGTCCAATGTTAAATGATGATGTTTCTCACCCAAAGTTGTACAAACAATGTAATTGTATAAAAGCGGGGCTATGAACTACCGTAAGTGATATGATTGATTATCTAAAATCTTATAAAGTGAATCGTCTCGGCAATTCGAATGCAACCTAATTAATTATAGGCCGTATGAGTATAATGTATTATATATAAATAAAACATCACATGTTGTATAGCTACACCACCACCTAATAGTTTTTATTAATTCCTTAAAAGTTTAAATTAATTATTAACCCGTACTTCGTTAAATTAAAGTATATATACTTGTACTCGTAAAGAAAATATTATTTTTTATTTACTAACGCATCATTTGTAAAAATGTATGATTTAATAATGATATTTCATTATTAATTTAATTGTTTTTAATTGATTGTATAAATAAAAAGTAATTACATTTAATTTACAACAACACAAAAAGTTTAGTTATTCACCAATTAATTATTATACGCGTTTTTTAAAACTTCATATTTTATCGTTATCGACTCAGTTTTATTAGTTTCTTATGTCCATGTCTTGTATTAAAATAATTTATCAATAACATCATATTTATTTAAGTTTTAAACCTATGTTGAACAGTAATTTTTACTGTTCATACAGTATGTATAAAAAACTGTTTTTATATGAATATAATTTTACGTGACTTGGTTTTAAATCATAACTAGTTCATTATAATTCCGTTTCTCGAGTTCTTTATTATCCTGGGATTAGTATTAAAATTATTTATCAAATATCATAATTTATAAGATTTAAATCCTTGATTGAAAGTAATAATTACTGTTCATAACAGTTTTTTTTAATAATTATATTAATACAACATTGTAGAAAATTGTAACTTGTTTCGTTATAATTTGTTTTTCGAGTTCTTATGTACGTGGGTTCGTATTAAGGATAATTTAATCAAAAATATTATGTTTATAAAATTTACACCTCCGATTATGAACAGTAACTTTTATTGTTTCATTTACAGTTTACTAAAACTCTTTTATAATGTTAATTATAATATAACTTGTTAAATTCGTTAACTTGATCGTTATAATCCGTTTTTTTTCGTGTTTTACATACCTTGATCTTGTTTAAGAGTACTACTTTTTTATTTAAAATATAAAAATGTAGGGTTTATGTGTTCGGAATTCCAAACAGGAGGTATAAAAATATAATTAGGGTTTTAATTAATAAATGTTAGTTTATAATCATTTTTGTTAAGAACTTTGCACCATATTTCACCAAGTATTATACGTATATCTTTAATTGTATTAGGTCTCTAAATGTTCATGTCACATGGTTCATATGAAATCGTCTCAACGATCACTTTATATAATTAAAAATGAATCTAGGTGGAGATTAAACTTAGTCAACAAGTTGTTATCACAATAGTTGAAATGAATGAATGAACATAGATATACTTTAAAATAGACCTTTTAGAAGACAAGTTGGATGATGAACACAAGATGTAAACCCTAACCAAGCATTCAAATCAAAAACCCTAATCAGAATTGTTCTTGATAATTCCTTGTTAAACCCGAATCCAAGCTTGTTAACACCTTGAGTAACCTTAGGTAACCTTAGAATGAACACTTGAATACTTAGAATGCCTTGGATGCAAAATTAAAACGAAACACTAGCACATAAAGGGTATGCCGTGGGTTTAAAGGAGTAGGAGGGGGAGTTTTTGCTTTGATTTGCTTGTATGAGTGTAAGAGTATAATTGTGGACCTAGGACTTTCCTTTTATAGTGTATAGAAAACCTTAAACAACCTAACATGAAACCATGGGATTGAAAATGGTTTAAGGACAAGGTCAAAGGACCTCTCCTCCTCCCTATGCTAACTCACGACCTGTATGGGGGGGGGGGGGAGGTACCATAGTGACAAGCCAAATCTTTGTAACTTGGGGGTCCAATATGTACACTAGTGTAAGAATTAACATGTGTAGAAAGGAGTTAGTGGGAGTTTTGGTATTTCTTTCTTATGAAAACTCTTAAGTCCGGTTTATAAGAGTTATAGGTAAACAAAATAAGTTAATTTTTGAGTATTGGGTATAAATGTGGGTATTTGTTTGAGTATAGATGGGTATAGGTGCTTCCGGGTATGACGATTGTATTATGCGGAACTTAAAGCGTTTTATTGTTACCATCAAAAAAATAAATTACAAAAAGTTATAAATTATACTCCTAATAATCATATAACACTTGCTTGATGTAAACTTTAATTTGTTTGATGTCCGTTTACATTGAACGTTGATTTTTAGTTTACGCAATTTAACTATAAGTTAATAATTAAAAGCGAACGCGTAAAACTCTAAAAATAAATAATGGAATTTATTAAAGTTGTAAATAACCTAAAAATGAGAAATGTTACAGTCTCCACCCGTTAGGAGAGCCTTGTCCCCAATGCTCAAGTCGCGACAGTTGACGAAGGTACGGTCTCTGTGAAGAGGTGTGGATACTTCTCCCGGAACTGGTCTTCGCGTTCCCATGTGAACTCAGGACCTCTCTTGGAGTTCCATCGAACTTTGATGATGGGAATACGACTTCGCCTTAACTTCTTGATCTCACGATCCAAGATTTCCACCGGTTCTTCAACAAAGTGGAGTTTATCATCAATGTGTATTTCATCTAACGGAACTGCCAATGGCTCGTCAGATAAACACTTCTTTAGATTGGATACATGAAACGTGCTATGAACCCTGCTTAACTATTGAGGTAGTTCGAGTCTATAAGCAACGGTTCCCACTTTGGCTAACACCTTGAAAGGTCTGATATACCTCGGGTTCAACTTTCCCCGTTTTCCAAAACATACGACCCCTTTCCAAGGTGATACCTTTAACATAACTCGATCACCAACTTGAAACTCTAGAGGCTTATGCCTCACATCGGCGTAGCTCTTTTGGCGATCATGAGCAGCTTGCATCTTGTGCTTAATCTGGACAATCTTCTTGGTTGTTTCATGAACAAGTTCTGGACTGGTGAGCCGAGCATCTCCGACCTCGGCCCAACACACAGGCGATCGACACTTTCGGCCATAAAGTGCCTCGAATAGGGCAGCTTTAATACTAGCATGATAACTATTGTTGTATGAGAATTCAATCAGCGGTAAGTGTCCTTCCCAACCATTCCCAAAGTCTATCACACAAGCGCGTAACATATCTTCAAGAGTTTGTATGGTTCTTTCGCTTTGTCCATCAGTCTTCGGATGGTATGCCGTACTCATATCCAGCCGAGTACCCATAGCTTTCTGAAATGACCTCCAGAAATTTGACATAAACCGGGGGTCACGATCGCAAATGATCGAGACTGGTATCCCATGCCTTGTGACCACTTCTTTTAAGTACAGTCTTGCTAGTTTGTCCATTGGGTCAGTTTCCCTCATTGGTAAAAAGTGTGCAGACTTAGTGAGTCGGTCTACAATTACCCATATGGTGGTGTTTCCACTTTGCGTTTTCTTGGGGAGTTTGGTTGACAAAGTCCATGGTGATTATTTTCCATTTTCCATTGGAGGAATCGCTGGTTATTACCAAGTAAGCCAGATGGTTTTTGGTGTTCGGCTTTGATCTTAAAACACGTCAAACACTTGCTAACATAGGTGGCAACGTCAGCTTTCATGTTAGGCCACCAGTATAGTTGCTTCATGTCCTGGTACATTTTATCGGAACCCGGGGTTGAACAGAATATTTTGACTTGTGAACTCATGCATAATCAGAGTCCTTAGATCACCATAGCGCGGCAACCAAGCTCCTGTTGTTTAGACACATTGTCTGTCCGCACGGGTTCAACTTCTACTTCCTGGGTTTTCTGGGTCCTTCGAATTCTTCAATCAAATACTCCTACTGTTTGGACTTTGAGGTTTCTGGTTTCATTGCCTCAATCTGAGCCTCAAAAATCTTGCTTGGGAATGCCAAACTGATAGTCACTAAACTAAGGCACCGAACCCCGTAATGGCTTTATTCGTTCCTTTCGGCTCAATGCATCTGCCACTACTATTTTGCTTTTCCTGGGTGATTAACGGATTTCAAATCATAATAACTATGCAATTCCAACAAAAAAATTTTTGGGGGGGCGCTTGTCTCATGTTTAATTCCTTTTGATCGAGGATGTGTTGTAAAAGACTTTTGTGGTCAAGTGGAACACATACATTTTGTCCCGTACAGATAATGCCTCTAAATCTTTAGAGCGAACACTACTGCGCCTAACTCCAAATCATGAGTGGTGTAATTTTTCTCGTGAATCTTTAGTTGTCATGATGCATAAGAAATCACTTTTTCCCTTTGCATTAGCACCGCACCCAACCCTTTGATTGAAGCGTCACAGTAAGCGATAAAGTCTTCATTTCCTTCGGGTAACGCTAGAATTGGTGCAATGCACAACTTCTTCTTTATCAACTGAAAAGCTGCCTCTGCCTTGTCACTCCAATCAAACTTGATCTTCTTTTGAGTGAGCTTGGTCATTGGCTTGGCGATCTTTGAGAATCCTTCAATGAATCTTCGGTAGTAGCCTGCTAGGCCCAAAAATTGACGAATCTCCGTTGCAGACTTAGGAGATGCCCAATCTTTGACGGATTCAATCTTGGCAGGATCCACATGAATACCCTGACTGTCGATCACGTGACCAAGGAACTGTACTTTAGGGATCCAGAATTCGCATTTAGAGAATTTGGCATACAACTGTTCCTTTTTAAGCAACTCCAAGATTAACTTGAGGTGCTCTGCATGCTCTTGCTTGTTCTTCGAGTATATCAGAATATCGTCAATAAAGACAATTACGAATTTATCCAGATATGGTTTGCACACCCGGTTCATGAGATCCATAAATACAGCCGGGGGCGTTTGTCAAACCAAATGGCATAACTTGAAATTTATAATGTCCATATCGAGTTCTGAATGCGGTCTTTGGAATGTCTTCTTCACGAACCCTTAGTTGATGATAACCCGATATCAAGTCGATCTTCGAGTAGACACTCATACCTTGTAGTTGGTAGAACAAATCATCAATCCTTGGAAGCGGGTAACGGTTCTTCACCGTCATCTTATTCAATTCCCGATAATCAATGCACATCCAGAATGACCCATCCTTCTTCTTGACAAACAAGACCGGAGCTCCCCAAGGTAAGGAAATGGGTCTTATAAAGCATTTGTTAGAAAGTTCTTTCATTTGGTCCGAAAATTCTTTCATCTCAGACGGAGCTACTCGATAAGGTGCCCGTGCTATCGGTGCAACACTAGGTATCAAATCGATTTGAAATTCCACTTGGCGGGTTGGTGGAATACCCGGCAAGTCCTCGGGAAAAACTTATTCCGACAAAGTCCACTCAGGACATACCTCAGTACAAGTCTTGAACATTGGTACTTCTTCAAGTTCTTCTCCTTCGCTTGTCTTCCGGCCTTTTTCATCGTAACCTGTGCTAGAAAGATAGGACATCACTCCAACAAATACTTTTGTGTTTGGTGCACGAGATGATGTTTCAATCGGGATCGTGAACCGTTGTAGCTTCTGTCACCTTGAAAAATTAAAAGTCTTGTCTCAAAGAGAACACGAACAAGTTTCTCATCACAAACGATTAGGCATGATAATTTAGCTAACCAGTCCATACGATAATGAACGTCAAAACTACCATTCTACGGGCATTCAAGTCGCTGTGAATGGATGATTTAGAAATTTACGGAGTGCAACCCCGTATAAGTGTATTAACGAAATTATTCTACCGTCGGCTAACTCATCATCATTAACCATGGTCTAATGTAGCTGGATGATACAATCAGAACTAATGCAGTAGATATGGAAACTTCTATTCGCACCCGTGTCAAATAGTATTGAAGCATAACGGTTATTTAGAAGGACGTACCAGTGACAAATCATTAGAGTTCTGGCGTTAGTTCCAGCCGAGCCCTACAAACATATGCTCTTGCTAAGCATTGCATTTCCAGTCCGATTCCTGGATTTCCATTTCTTCAGCTTTGGGTCGTCACTCTGTAGTGACCTTGAACTCCACACTCTAAAGCAAGTGAATAAATCGATGTGTATTTTTCCTTTGGGTCCTCTGGTTATTTTTGGTTGTTGTGTATTGTTGTGTTAGCAGTTAGGTCGAACTTTACAGTCACGGGCAGAGTGACCAGTCTTTTTGCAGTTAGTGCAACTTTTGAGTACATGGCCAGCGTGGTGATAATTGCACTGGTACATAGTGGTTTGATTCTCCACAAGGTTCTTATTAGGCCCAGCAGTGTAGCCCGTGCCACATATTTCTTTTGAATGGTTTTTTAGTAGTTGGTTTTGGTTTTTCTTGAAGTATCTTCAATATCCTTTTATTCTCTGCTTACGTTCAGTTGCAGTAAGAATCTTTTTGTCTCATCATTCAGTAGCAAATTCAATTGCCTTTGCATTGACTGAGGCTTTGATGCCTTAACCACTTGCCATGAATCATGTCAGGGAAGACACCGACATACCTTTCTACTTTTGCGATGCCTCAGGGAACATTTCTATCCACACATGAGTGCCAACTCTTGGAATCATTGATTATAAGTCATTAAATCGGTACCTCTCACCTTTAGGTTCCAATACTCAGATTCCAGCTTTTTGATCTCGCCCCTGGGGCAATATTTATCTGTTATCATCCTTTTCAAAGCCGTCCATGGCATTGTATATGCAACATCTTGTCCGACAGCCCTTACGTGCGAGTTCCACCACGTCAAGGCACTCCCTTGAAGGGTACAAGATGCATACTTAACCTGACTTGTAATAGCACAGTTGCTGATAAGGAAAACAGATTCCATCTTTTCCACCCATTGGGTCAGGCCAACGACTCTTTCAGTGCCTTTGAAATTCTTAGGCTGGCACTTCAAGAAGTCAGTGTAAGGTGCATTCTCGTTGGTAGGCACCACAAACTTGCCTTCTTCCGCCGGTTCCTGACCATGGCTGTTCTCGCCATTCTGCTTCTGCTTGCATCACGTTTGCCAACGCAGCAGCACGCTGATCAATCAAAGCTTGGAGTTGAGCATTAGTGACAGTTGTGGTAGTAGTGGTTATGGTGGCGGGTGTTGTCCTCATGGTTCTTCTTGTTGGTAGTATTTTCTTCAAAATCACAAGGAATATAATACACGTCAGATTTCACACATCATAAATGTAACGTGACTATGCATAATAATGAAAGAGATCACCATCCACATTGAATATACAAACTGAATGTGAAATCAACAAGGACATAAATAAAATCAACCTCCATACATACAAACATCGATATCATACATGATGGTCATGATTACAACATGTTAAGTTACATGAGATACAAAAGTGAAAATATGGGACCTATGGCGGTGTTAGGCTGGGGATCACCCATAATTACTTAACACGCCGTACAATGATAGCTAAAAGATAAAACAAAAGTCCCTTACAGCCTTATTAGTGGGGAGACCCATAAAACTTACTAGGCTATTACAATGATTAGCTACAATGATACTTGACTAATCAGCTTGCTGCCAGCCTCAGCGGGTCCATCTGGGGTCTGGGTTCTACCCTCTTGTGTGTAAAAGTCCAAGCCTGAAGACAATCCGAGTCTGAAGTGATGTGGTCTGAGTAATCAACGTGGACCTGTGCCTCAGTGTCCTAACATGTGCCTCTATGGCTGCACTCCTTCCTCGGAACTAGTCCATGCTATGCGAGCATATACCGCCTCTGATCCAAGCCAAAGCTGTATGGCGGTTGTATGGCGCTATCTCTGATTCAATGAGTTGCTCGAGCGTTCAGATACGCTTCGGTCATATGTGCGCCTCAAATCGTACCTTCGGAACTCCTCAGTCCTCTGCCTAACGTTAGTATCAAGCTCATTATTACTCTCTGGTCGACCCCATCTAGGTGGTCGGTGCTATCTCCATCATACACTCAACAATCTCATCCATGTGACGGGCCTCTGGGAGTTAGGCCCTGGCTGTCTCGCGGCACCAGCTGCTGAACTCTCCCTAATCTCGTATCCAGAAGCAGGAGTAGTAAGACAAGCTCTCTTCCAAGGAAGCATCTCAGCCTCGGGAACATCAGTCCTGGGGGAAGTGGATGGAAGTAATGAGGGTGGTGATGCAACTGCAGCTCTCATCCGAATCCCGGCTGCCCTATGCACTAATGGTGACCGCATCAGGTAGGTAGTAGTGAGTGGTGAATGGTAGGGGTAATGGTGAAGGTGCAACAGGTAGTGGTGGTGTAGGTGCGGCAGCATGCTCAGCAATACGTGCCTCCATGGATGCTGACATCGGTGGCTCAGGTCTGACAGTCTTTCGTGCCCTACGGAGACATGTTTGGGCAAAGGGGATCCTGATCTGAGGTGGTCTAGGTGTGGGTGCAGTCTCATCAGTCTCAAACGCCTCTGTATCCCTAGCTGAGGGAACAGGGTCAACAATAGGTATAACCGAAGGGTCGGCCGGAGGTAGGTGCTCCTCCTCCTCCTCGTCATCATCCTCGTCCTCGAAAGGCTCCTCATCATCATCATCATCAGTATCATCATCACTGTCATCACCGGAGGGCTCATCATCTCCATCTCCTCCGTCGGCAGGGTAGTCAGCATGCTCCTCCTCGGAGTCCTCCTTCCGGATCCTCCTCTGGATCAGATCGGTACATAGCCTGGTGATAGGGCTACGGGTGAAGCATCAGCGGGTAGAGGCTGGTCCTCTATGGGTGCCTCATCCTCCGAAGGTACTAAGTACTCGGGGTACTCAGGCTCGGGAACATATGGTATCTCGATGGGTGATGGTGGGTGCTCGGGACCAGGCACATAGTCAGGGGATGATGGGTGCTCAGGTCCAGGCACATAGTCAGGGGATGGTGGGTCTACTGGCTGCATGGGAAGTCCATCGTATCCGTATACGATGACTCGTGGTACACCTCCATCGGGTATCTCCTCATCGGCTCCCCAAAAGACTCTCCCTGGTTCGGAGTCAGTGTACACAGAGGTATAGGTGACAGCGGATGATGCAGAAGACATGACTGCAGGAAGATAAATAAACTTATATAAGACCAGTATAGTATATATGTAGTATAATATAAACATGTATACAGATCATGAAAACATATAGCATAACCAACTAATGCAACTCAATAGTGTATGTGTCCCGTGAAAAACTTTTGTATGATGCAATGTTTGAAAATGGTTATAGTCCAAGTAAAAACATTTGACCTGGTTCTCTATAACCTAGGCTCTTGATGCCAATCTGTAACACCCCCAAAATGGGTCGCAGCGGAATATGGGTTGGAGAGTGTTACTTCATAGATCAACAACACGAGATATGAGAATGACCTCTATATGAGTCGTTTAAAATTGATACATTGGATTAAATAAACTTGTTTGTTACAATAGCCCGAAGCTTAAATAGTTCATCCATGAAAAGTAAAGATTTTAAGACATAACAAATATTCCCAAAATGTAATGCATCCAAATCTTTATAGTAATGACTCCAAAATGGTGACCACCAATGTATCCTTGTTTCTCGTACCTTATTGACCTGAGAAAAACATGCTTTAAAACGTCAATTAAAAGTGTGTGAATTCACAGGTTAGTAAATGTATGAATCGGACCACAAGATTTCAATGAAAGACATGTAACACATACAATATCTTAAATGTAATACGGAAGTGCCACTAAAGCTCATGACACTGAAGCTCGATTATAGTATGCAATTAATGTCACAAAATATGCCCGTGTAGATTTTAACCCGCAACTCATCCAAAAATTGTTCCGACATTGCATACGTTCGTTGTTTTCATGTACAGTCGAAACTAGTGAGCGCTACTCACCTGAACGGGGATGTCAATCCTAAATAGATCTATTCATAACATTCGCGCTCGCTAACTAGCAATTGACAGTTCATGATAGTGGGATAGTGTTTTGTACTTTAGGCTAACTCGAATATGTTTAAAAGTGTACTGCGTCTAAATGTAAAATGATGCATGTTTCTCACCCTCCTCAAGTTGTAAACAATGTAATTGTATTAAAAGCGGGGCTATGAAAACTACCTAAGTGAATGGTTGATTATCTAAATCAAGTAAGTGAATCGTCTCGGCAATTTCGAATGCAAACTAATTAATATAGCCGTATAGTATAATGTATTTCATATAATTAAAACATCACATGTCGTATAGTTACACCACCACCTAATAGTTTTTATTAATTCTTTAAAAGTTAAAACAATAATTAACTCGTACTTTGTTAAATGAAAGTGTGTGTACTTGTATCCGTAAGAAAATATTATTTTCGTTTACTAATGTACTATTTGGAAAAATATAGGATTAAATGTTTTTATTGATTACATAATGATATTTCATTATTAGTTTAGTTGTTTTATAAAACAATATATAAAAGTGAAAATAGTGCGCGTGATTTTTAAAACCTCATATCTTTATCGTTTCGACTCCGTTTTATACGTTTCTTATGTCCATGTCTTCGTATTAAAATAATTTATCAAAACATCATATTTATAAAGTTTAAACCTCTGATGAACAGTAACTTTTACTGTTCATTACAGTTTATAAAAACTGTTTTTATAGAATTAATTATACGTGACTTGTTTAAATCATAACTCGTTCATTATAATTCCGTTTCTCGAGTTCCTTATATCCTTGGATTAGTATTAAGATAATTTATCAAAATATCATATTTATAAGATTTAAACCCCTGATGAACAGTAATATTTACTGTTCATAACAGTTTGTTTTTATATAATTAATTATATACAACTTGTAAAATACGTAACTTGTTCGTTATAATTCCGTTTTTCGAGTTCTTTATGTCCGTGGGTTCGTATTAAGGAATTTTATCAAAATATTATATTTATGAAATTTTTACCTCTGATGAACAGTAACTTTTACTGTTCATTACAGTTTATAAAACTGTTTTTATAAAGTTAATTATATATAACTTGTAAAATTCGTAACTTGTTCGTTATAATTCTGTTTTTCGAGTTCCTTACATGCTCACGATCCTTGTAAAGAGTACTATTTTTATAAAATATAAAATATATGGTTTATGGTTCGAATCCAACAGTAGGTATAAAAATATAATTAGGGTTTTTAATTAATAAAGTTAGTTTATAATCATTTTTGTTTAAGAAACTTTGCAACCATAAATTTTCACAAGTGTTTTAACGTATATCTTCTTGTATGAGTTCTCTAAATGTTCATGTCAATTGTCATATGAAAATCCTCAAAACAATTTATATAACTTAAAATGAATCTAGGTGGTGATTAACTTATCAACAAGTATGTACACATTAGAAATAAAGGATATGAACATGGATTCTTTAATGGACCTTTTAGATGAAAGTAGGTGTGAACACAAGATGTAAACCCTAACCAAAGCCTTCAAAATAAAAACCTAATCCCCCTAAGAAAAACCCTAAATATGTTTTCTTGTATAAATCATTGATAAACCGAATCCTAAGCTTGTTAAACCTTGAGTAACCTTAGGTTAACCTTAGAATGAACACTTGAATACGTGGAAGACTTGGATGAAAAATTAAAATGAAACCCTAGCACATAATATAACACCCTGTGTTTTCAAGTCATTGACGACGTCAACAAATCCGCAATGTACTTTTTGTAATCTACGTGTTCACTTTAAATCATAAGTGATAGGTTAAATCGCGTACGCCAAAAATTAGCGTTCAATGTAAACGGGCATCAAACAATTAAATGTTTACATCAATCAAGGGTTATATAATTATTTTGAGAATAATTATTAACTTTGTTCATTTTATTTTTATCGGATACGTTAAGTGTATACGTTTCGCGATAAATTGCGTTTAGGCACTCCCGGAACCACCAAAACTTTCCTACGCTTCAACAAATACCCACTTTTATACCCAATACATAGAAATTACAAAATATATCATGTATATCTTGCTTATGCCGAAATTCTTGCCATAGATACAAAGTTATACAAGAAATATAAGAAAAACTCTTACATTTTGGTCAAATATACACCTTACTTCATAAATGCAACACCATACCTTGTCTTTTGACTCATAGGACCATACCCATGACCATCCCTAAGACCATGAGCCATTCCTATGACCATAACATGTTCTTTGACTAAATCTATACCTTATATACATATATCTAGTGATGAGAGAAAAGATGCAAGTAAAACACTTAGTGAAAATCAAACAAACTCCCTCTTGTCTCTATAGCTCACGACATCAACCCCCCCTACACAAAAACCATATCAATTTTTATTACAACCCATACACACTATTACAATCTATTCTAAGGTATTTCTAAGGGATCCCAAGCATTGGCGAACTTTTTCAAGTATTAATCAAGAAAAGCAAGATTAGGGTTTTCTTAAGAAAATAAGGGTTTTCTTAAGTGCAAGCTTTGGTTTTAAGGCTAAACAACGGGTTTAGAATTCATTTCTCTATCTATACTCATCATCCCTAAGGTCTTCTAAATTCCTTTTAATTACTTTTTATCATTATTATTTTATGTGTGATATGTTAATTTATGGTTAAATACCACTAAGACTTTTAAGATATGTAAAAAGAGTTAACTCATTTATTGTTTATAAATTTAACACACTTTTTCTTTATGTGTATGGTCATATATATCATTGAATAATAGATGTACAAGTATGTTAAGTGTCGTTTAAGTATATAATGTTTAGGTATAAAATTAGGTGTTTTAAAGTTTACTTAAAATAATGTTGTGATTAAAAAGTATGCATATATGTATAAAATGGTGTTTTGTTTCGAACTTATACAGTAGGGTTAGACTTTTATAAAAAAGTAATACGCCTTTGACTATTCCAAATGATAAGAACTCGAAAAAAACCGGGATTTATAACGAAAAGTACGTTAATTACGATTTTAAACGACGAAAATACTTTTTTCAAACTATTTTATAAAAGCACTATTCTTACAGGCAACTCATATTTTTAAACATCAAAAATATGATATAACTTTTTATTCGAGATCCGTACTCGAAAGATCGCTTAAAAACGGAACTATAACTTAATAAATCTACGACATTTTTCGATAATTAAGTTTATAAAAATAATTTTATAATTTATGAACAGTAAAGTACTATTCATCAGCGGACCCAACTTTATAAAATATAATACATCTTTTAATAACAAAGACGTACTCGAAGGAATCACTAAAATCGGGATTAAAACGAATAAGTTATTACGATTACAAGTTTACGCTAATTGAAAACCCTAAAACGAGTAAGGAGCTGTCGTGAACAGTAATAAACACTATTCATGCAGACTATCAAAAACTTGAAAATGTAATTATTGTGATTCACTCGTCTTACTACGGAGACGTGGCATAAGAAACGTCAAAAATCGGGCTTAAAACGCAAAGTTATGACTAGTTTTATTTAAACGGTAATTAGAATATAACAAACGTTTTAACTATTAAAACTCTATTTTCCAATCAAACCATTAGTTGGTGATTGAGCTGTATAGAATATTATGTGGTTATCAAAGTACTATATTACTAGGGAGTTTCATAATGAGGCCTCTTAGGATGGCGTATCGACGAGTTGTTGGATTTACGATTTAAAGTGTCCTGACTCCTCGTACGTCATGTCATGACCTCTTTAATTATGATAGCTCCCGACGATAGTACATGGGAACAAACTATAAGATTTATTTCAAGTAATCCGGTACTTTATAGACCTATGATGAATTTTAGGTTGGCATTCGATCTTTTACGTGACGCATTTTCTGCGATTATTTGGATTACTGAACTCAAGGTGAGTTCATGCCACTATTTTTACGGATTTCAATGATTTATAACTATGGGTGGGAAAACATTATTTGTTTTACAAATTGGACGCAAGTATTGATTACATGTTTGCCTAAGTAGCGATAACCCAGTTAAGCCCCATATCATGAACTGTCAATTGCATAGATGTAGTTGGGAATTACATTATGTGAGCGCGAATGTTATTTAATAGATCTATTCGGGAACGACTCCCCGTTCTGGTGTGACTTGCAATCACGAGAACGAACGTTATAGCATGTCGGATAATTAATTCGGGAGTTTTCGGGTTTAAAACATATTGCGGGCAGTGTAGCAATATTATGCGAACAAGACTGTCGAGCTTCAGTGTCATGAGCTTAGTGTAAATGTAATCTAGTTTTGTGAGATCTGCATGTGTTGCATTATCACTAAAAAGACTTGCGGTCCTGCACATTATGATTTATCAAACCTATGAATTCACAACAATTTTGTTGACGTTTTTTTAAAGCATGTTTTCAGAGGTCAATAGTGCATGGGATGCCAGGGGTTGCATTGGGTTACATTTTGATTGCACGCTTAAAGATTTAGGAGCATCATTTTTGGGGAATGTTATTGTCAACTTTTGTAATATTCAACAATGAACAAGTAAAGCTATATGCTTTTGTATTAAGTCTTTCAATTAAATCCAATGTATCATTTTAAACGACTTTTTGTGTCGTTCTTATATATTTTGGTTTTGGGGGCTTTTATTTTTTGAACTTGAAGAACAACCCCCGGACCCTTATTCCGCTGCGACCCAATTTGGGGGTGTTACAGATTGGTATCAAGAGCCAAGGTTATAGAGAACCAGGTCAAAATGTTTTTGCTGGACTATAACCATTTTCAAACATTGCATTCATAAAAAGGGTTTTATGGGTCAACACTAGTTGTTTGCATTAGTTAGTTTTACTAGATGCTTACATGACACACTAGTTGATTGCATTAGTGGGACTAGATGCATTCATAATTGATATACGTGTTTATATTATAGTACGTATATTACTATGAGGGTATATTGTATATATACAAAGATGAGTTTGCATTCTTTCGCGCAACTCTGCAATTATTTATATAAGGGTTATTTATATAAATAGGGGAATATTTCTTTAAGCAAGGTAATACGATAAGCTCGTAGGTCCTAAGCGCTACCTAAACATTAAGCTATCGAATATGATACCTTACTTCATTCATTTATGCCTAAGTTGCATACTCATTTTTACCTACCTGCTTATATAATATATTTATATAAGTTAAGTTTTGCTCGTTGCAAGCAGTTATGTTTTCATTATCGACGGTTACCTACACGTCTGTTTATATTAATTCTGAGCCATGGAGATTCCAGTGAGCTTCTGATAAGGAGATAGAGGGACCAATGAAGGATTAGCCTCTATCTGCTGATGCCTCACCTACAGCCCTATCACCAGGCTACATTGCTGACTCTGATCCAGAAGAGGATAAGGAGGACCTGCTGACCATCCTGCCGCCGTGAGACAATTATGATAATGGAGGTCATCTATGATGACAACGATGATGCTGTGTTGAGAAAGGTATAGGAGGACGAGGAGGGAGGAGGAGCACCTAGCTCCGGCCGACCCTTCTACTGTACCTACAGATGATCCTGTCCCCTTAAGCTGAGAATACAAAGGCATTTGAGACTGAGAAGTATGCTTCTACACCACCTACCTCTCCACACCATATCATCTTGTCTTTTAAGACAAATCAGTACTATAGGTTGACTATTTAATTGCGATACTCCACAATCTCCATCTGCTAAGACATGCATACCGAGTTTGCGCTGCATACCTTCATCGTCACCACCACCAGAGAATGATAAGTCACTCAAAGATAACATAAGAGTCTAGCATCTAGAATCTTGAGAGGCACCCTGGCCTATACACAAATAGAATTGTCAGTTTAGTTGTTTTGTATTATATTCAATAACCTTGATTATTACTCGGGTGGTTAGTGTTAATAAAAGCTTGTACCTTTTAATCATGTAAAGCTTGTATTAAGTATTAACCTACGTGTTGGTTATGATCATGACTACTGTACGATAGGGAGTTTATTTATGCCTGGGTTAGCGGTTATTTATATCTATGATAACGTGGTCTCACCGTATCTACTGGTTGGGATCAACGTAGTGTCATGATATTCTCCCTTGGAATGAAACTTCTTCACATTTTATTCCCGGTGACTTTCAGGAAATAATGACAGGTGTGATCAAGGGGTTGTGTGTTGAGGAAAATTGAGCGGGTTTTGCCCAGCGAGTGGCTATGCTATCGAGGCTATTGCACATTTATGAGACAAAAACAACATGGTCGTAAGTCAAATAGCCAGACCACAACAAGAATGAAGTTAGCAGAGAATGCTAACAACAACAGAAAGTGGGAAGGTAACCACAATGGGCAATGTACTATAAAGGGCGGGAATTGCAAGAAGGTTGACCACATGACCCAGGAGTGTAGGAATCCTACTGCTGCTAGGAATCAACGAACTCACACCTATTGTAAATGTGGAAGTCTAAGACACTTTAAGAGTAAGTGTCCAATAGTGAAGTTTCAGAAACGTGTGAACAAAAAGATCAGCACTCTTTCCGAATGCCAGGCTGAGAATAAAAGGAAGTTGAATAACACTTCCAACGACAATCAGAACCAACAACAGCCGAACAAGAGGCAAAATACTGGCAAAGCTTACGCTGCAGGGCACAGGGAGAAGAAATATTACAGCGGGTCCAAGCCGTTGTGTCCTAAATGCAACTATCATCATGATGGTCCATGTCCTCCCAAATGCCACAGGTGCAACATAACTGGAACAATCACAACAAGATGTTAGTAATGACATCTTGGTAAGCATTGAAGGGGTTGAATAATGAAAAACAAATGTATGGATAAAGGGTGAAAATAAAGCAGCCCTCCCTATACCTTAGGCAGAAACCGGGTCAATACATAATCTATCGGTTTTCACAAAGATGAATTATGATATGGAAAACGACATCATGGACCCAGTGATGCAATGCACAACCCTTCCCAGCCATTTGAGTTTCTCTCAAAAGAAACTTGTCTCATTTATTACGGAGATACACACGACTTCTATTGACTTTCTCACTCCGAGTTAGTTAATATTGAATAGGTGGCAGTCTGCTCCAGCCTCCGAGTACTAAAACCAAAACGCATTAATCGAGTCTAGAGCCAAGAGATCAATAAAATAAATCTCATTAGGACACATTCCATTACAAACACTTGTCAAACACCAATAAGTTCACAAGCTGCTAACAAGAGTCCTACGCATTATCCTTGTGATTTTGCTAGAACAACCGATTGATACTAATGTATTCACAATGAAGATGGAAATCCTGCTTGAGCCAACATCAAACAAGCTCTTGGTAGGTGACTTGCGAGATTCTATATAAATCAAACTTGTGTCAACTGGAAAGAAATGATGGTGTGATTCAATGTGAATCAAACTTGTTCCAGGAAATGAATTGACGGCTTAATCAGAAAGATAGTAACTATCTGATTCACTCTTACCGTGTTGTCTGCTTTGAGACATTTTGGTAATGAGAACTAACAAGCATGGTAAATCTAATACATCTGTGTTAGAAGATCCTACGCTTTGAGTTGGAAACCCTGTTAAGGAGATTCTTTGAATCTACCTGATCACAGGTACAATATTTATAATGTAAAACGGTCCTACAGAACTGGAGGTTAATCTAACCAAATCCAGTTGAATGACAAAGCCATATTCGTCCACATGCTTTATTGCTAACTGTTTTATTTTAGGATTCATATAAAGATGGAGATGGAGATGCCTAATTCCAGCTGAAGTCGGATTCATTACCACATGCTCATGCTCAAACTACAAAGACATACTATAAGCATCGAGATTCAAGAATCAAGAAAGCTCAAGAATTAAAAGACAAAGACTTTCGCACACTCTGATATACAAGATCTTTCTTTAAGATATCAAGTCAATCAAGGGAGATTGTTAGCAAGATTTCAAGATGATGCAAAGTATGAGCATGTTGGTCAAGACACAAGATCGCAAGGTGGCAAAGACGATCAAGACAAACAAGGAAAATATTTAAAGATCTCGGACGTAAAGACAAATTCGAAAGACAAAGACAAAGGCTCAAGATCAAAGATCACTAAGCATGAAGGAACAAGCCTACAACAAGGTAAAGACCAAGAAAAAGACACGAGCTTAACGACAAAATAAATCTCATAGATCTCATGAAGGAGTGTCACAATGAACTCACTTCAGGGGAGATTGTTAGCCTCAAAAATATTGAGTCGAACAAGAAGTTTGTTCATTAGGAATATTAGGTCTCGGTCATTTATATATTAATGTTGTAATAGGCTAGAACTGGAATCGGGCTCATTTAATGTAATCTAATATGTCACATGTTATGGGCTTAAAAGCCCAAGTAAACTCGAGCCCAACCCAAGTTAAAAGCCCATCCGGCAACATGGGTATAAATACCCCTCTCTAAGTGTGGAGAGGGTGTTGGTTCATTTGTATTTTCTCACATAAGTTTAATCAACCATCTTGTTTCTCTCTCTAGTTTCTCTCTCTAACTTCTCTTTACTTTTCTTATTTTCTCATCTTAATTTCTTTGTTCAACAATGGTGAAGTGAAAGTGATTACGGGTTCCGACAAACACCCACACCACCAACTACACAAGCTCAAGTTACAAATGTGTCTGAATTTTTCTCGTCAAAGTTTGAGCAAAGACTTTCAGAACTTTAAAAGAAGGTTGAAACAATGCCAAAGAGAGTTTGGACATAGAAAGATCATGTGAAATTTGGAAAGATTGGTTAGTGCAAGAGAACATGACATGGACTACAGGCTGATGCAGAGGACTTTATGACTTTGTCATACTCAGTCTTCTTTCAAAACAGGTCCTATCTCATTATCTATCTTGTGAATATCAATATATGTAGTGTACAGACTTTAGTATATATGAGTTAAGTATAATTTTTCATGAATTTTTCATTAAATACAAAATATTTCAAAATATGTACTTAACACTATATCTTACCCTCAATAATTAAGAGGGAGCATTAAAATGTTCCTAATAAGGCTTGCTAATAATCAGAACATTTTTCTCCCCAAACAGTTTTCCAATTATGAAGATCATATAAGCTCAGATTAGTTAGATCTTTATATCTAGGATTGACAATAACAATGAAAAACAATATGCACAGCGGAATTAAATAAAGAACATTATTATTGTTAAACAAGGTTTTATATTCATACGTTTCCCTCTTTCCCCAAACACAATCTTGGGGCTACACCAACTAACTATCTAACTATGGTGTACACACGCCTTTTACTATTTGACTCTCATTAGTCGACTCTGCTATGTTTAAAACCTATGTCTATGATCTCTTTATATAGGGAGAGATCAAGGCTTACATAAGAAGATAAGTATAAGACAAACAAATCTTTTAAATATTAAACTTGATCTTCTAATATCTTCTATCTTCATAAGGAGATCTGTTGAAATCTTCAAAATCTTCCATCTTTTGAAGAATTCTTCTCTTGCATTTAAGTCATTTTGTTTCATTCTTTTATTCATTTTGTCTCATCAAATCAAGAATCCCAACAATCTTCCCCTATTTGATGATGACAAAACAAACAAAGTCGCGTACGAACTTCCCCTTAAATAGAGAAGTTGAGATGTAATCATCTCTCTAAATGAAACAAAATCTTTAATGCTTCCCCTTAACTTAAGATCTCCTTGATCATGCCACCACACAAAATAAGCTGCAAATCAATAAACCTATAATCTTCTTCCCCTTTTTGTAATCATCTAATATGGGTCTTCTGTAGATATACAACTTGGATCATAACAGCTACAAATCAATACCACAACTACTAATCCAGCCTAACAATACTTAAATTGCCCACCATTATGCACAATAATAAAAATGAATCTGAGTAGCAGAAATTTAAACTAGCAGTAGTAATAAATGACTAGCAGTAGTAATGAAACCTTTTATTCAAATGGTGCATGAACATAACCTGATGGTTAAACATTTTGGCAATAAGCTTCCCCTGAAACCCATATGTTAACCATCTCTTGAATCTTTAAATTATGTAAGCTCTATGTAATGATTACTGATGAATAAAACTAAGTATAACGAACTTGATGTAAAAGTAGAACAACCCAAACTTGTGTCTTATATCTTGTACTATCCACGTGACTTCAAACTTATAAATAAATCTGTGAAATATAAGTAGATCACAACCTCTTGAAAAAAATCCTCATCTATATGAGACACATGATCAAAGTGATAGCAAATGTGAGCATTGAGCACCATAAGTTAGATCACACACCTTTGCTAGATTCGTTAAGTCTTTGTCACATCGTTTCTAAGCATGAACAAGTTACCTCCAAATGTTGTAAGCCATTTGAGATATGATAAAACACAAACCTGTGAAACTTCACTTCAACTCCAAATAAGTCATAATTAACCTTCTTCGTAACTAATTGAACCAATAAATATGAGCCTTTTTAAATCTTTAAGAACATTTAAACCATCCAAGAACCAAACAGTAGAATCAAAAACAAATAACCTTTAAAAACTATTAGTTCTGTTTGAGATCCTTCTGTGTGTGTTGTCCGGTATTGAATTAAACTGGCAGTATTAACATTCTTCTTTGTCTGATATGTGACATAACTAGCAGTACTATGCATCAGTATTAACATAAAGCTAACAGTATTAACTTTATTTGTAGCAGTACAAAGTATTCACGCAGCAGTATTAACTTCCATTTAATGCTAGCAGTAGAAATTCTTTAAATCCGAGGAGTATTAAGTAGTATTCTTGCAACACTTAACAAATACCATGTTTCTTTGCATACCAAGCTTTAACCTGCTATACTACCTTCATTATCGAGCAGCATTAAGATCACACAGCAACATTAACAATCATATTGGCAGTACTAAGTAAATATGAGCAATATTAATACCCAAACTTTACTATTGTTCGTGAACTAGCAGTATCAACATGCTATAAACTCAATCTCATCATATACTACCCAATCACGAAACATAATTCAATCTGCTACTAACCACAAACCTGTTGTAGCAACCACCAAACAAATTCAAAACCCTAACCTGCTGCTCCTCAAACCAAACGTACATGTTGCTTGTTTCTTTACCAATGCACAACCAAAACTGTTTGACCATATTAGGGTTTAATGAAAAACCCTAGTTTTCACCATCTTGACTTGCATCAATAATAATCATAGTCAGTTTTTTAAGTATAAAGATGAGCTTTAAAGTGTCGCAAAAACCCTAAAATCACCAAAATCGCCCATAACTTCCAAAACAGAAAATCATACCTTCTTTTTCCTTCATAGCACGACATCAACAAACCTTGTAGTTCCTAGATCAAGAGCCACGAGGCTCTGATACCAATTGTGAAGATCGTATAAGCTCAGATTGGTTAGATCTTTATATCTAGGATTGACAATAACAATGAAAAACAATATGCACAGCGGAATTAAATAAAGAACATCATTATTGTTAAACAAGGTTTTATATTCATACGTTTCCCTCTTTCCCTAAACACAATCTTAGGGCTACACCAACTAACTATCTAACTATGGTGTACACACACACACCTTTTACCATTCGAGTCTCATTAGTCGACTCTGCTATGTTTAAAACCTATGTCTATGATCTCTTTATATAGGGAGAGATCAAGGCTTACATAAGAAAATAAGTATAAGACAAATAAATCTTTTAAATATTAAACTTGATCTTCTGATATCTTCTATCTTCATAAGGAGATCTTTTGAAATCTTCAAAATCTTCCATCTTTTGAAGAATTCTTCTTTTGCATTTAAGTCCTTTTGTTTCATTCTTTTATTCATTTGGTCTCATCAAATCAAGAATCCCAACACAAACATATTTGAATTAATTGATAACCAAAATATCAAGAGATTTTACATTTTTGATAAGGAGAGAAAATGTGATTAAAATATGCAACTTGTAATAAGTGATCAGTTTAGACTTAAGTTCGGTCTCCTCCCTTTTCATGCTAAAACAATTCGGTTATCGATGCATGGGTTGAGGGGGAGCATTTTTGAAAAGTAAAAAAACTATCGAGGTACAAATGTTTTGATATATATATCACAAGTACCTTGACTGAGTTTTTTCCAAAAATGGTTTTAAGGTAATGAGAACAATACCTAAAGACCGACCATGTACTTACTTTCATTAAAGTTATAAGGTAGTTAAGTATAGGTATTCATTCCCATGATCCAACCAGAATTGAAGAGATCTACCTAGGGACATTTCATTCGATAGAACAGAAGTCCTTAGGTATGATACAAAAGTATTAAAGTAAGAAAGGGGATAATGCAGACTAAGACAGAGCTAACACTGGAACAAACCCAACAAGGTGTTAGTGATGAAGTCTTGGTAAACATTGAAGGGGTTGAAGAATGAAAAATAAATGTAAGGATAAAGGGTGTAAAGAAAGAAGCTCTCCATGCACTTAGGCAAAAACCGAGTCAATACATATGTTATCAGAAACACTAAGCTATTGTCTGGTATTGAAGATAGACATCATGGACCCAGTGATGCAATGCACAACCCTCCCTAGCCACTCAAGGCCTCTCAAAAAACTCTTGTTTCATTTCTCACAGAGATAAACACATTTCTATCGACTTTCTCACACCGAGTTAGTTGATATTGAAAAGGTGGCAGTCTGCTCCAGCCTCCGATTACTAAACCAAAGTGCGCTATTGAGTCTAGAGCCATAAAGAGATCATCCATAAATCTCACTAGGATACTAATCCAAAATATGCTTGTTATTCAGACACTTTGATATCAAGTAATATACTGAGAGTCCTACGCATTATCCTTGTGATCTTGCCAGAACATCAGAGTGATACTTAAGTATTCACAATGACAATGGAAGTCCTTCCAGAGCCAACATCAAACAAGCTCTGCGGTAGGTGACTTGTGAGATCCTATATGGATCAAACTTGTGACACTGGATATCGATTCGGTCCAGACTATGAATTGACAGTTAATGAATTTTGAAATGCATAAAACTCTCGATGTGTTGCAAAACCACTTTAGCAAGTGACACATCGATTGATTTTCAAATCAATTTTTGATTCCATCAGTGAGATGGTATCTCACTGTTTCACTCTTACCGTGTTGTCTACTTTGAGACAATCTGGTAACGAGAATGGCTAGTGCAGCTGCAAAACCCTGTCAAGGAGATTCTTTTAAATTCTACCTGATCATAGGCAGTATTTATACTGATCAACGGGGAACCGTGGTTATTGCAATCATATTCGACGAAGTAACAAAGACACTTTCGTCCATATATATTTTTTATCACTAACCCATTCATGCAGGTTTCCTGACGACGGCAGTAGTTAACCGATGACTAGTCGAATTCATAGCCACATGTTCATACTCAACCAACAAATGTAAAGACACAATGAAAGCTCAAGTACATGTTTCAAAAGACTTACGCTACTCTGATACTGCACGTCTTCATTGAAATGACAAAGTGTTAAAGTTAAAGAATTTCAAGAAAGATGATTATACAAGATTTTAAGATAAAGAAAATTATGAGCATGTTGGTTCGAAAGTCATAAGATCACAAGGAAAAAGATTACAAGATGATGAAAAGAGATGATGTATGGCTGATGATCTTAGGAAGCTCAAGATCACATACAAGTCAAGATAAAGGAACAAGCTCAATCCTAAAGTCAAAAGATCACTACACATATCACAAGATAAAGATCAAGGAATCAAACTACGAGCAAGATTGAAGACATTCGTAGAATGCTTAGATTAAGAGTTTGTAAATTGGAGTGACCTCCCTTAGAGGGAGATTGTTAGAAATGCGAAAAAGTCTCGGTCACTCTTAAAATGTATCTTGTAGCTTATAGTTAATATTTGGAACTTATTTAAGCTAACTAGGCCAAGCCCATGGAAAGCCCATGGCTTGGTCAGCTATGTACACGTATATAAATCCCTCTCTATGCCTTGGAGAGGGTGTTGAGTCATTTCATAATCTAATATTATCCCTTTTGTTTCTCTCTATAGAAGTGTCTAACCATTGTTTCTCTCTCTAGGATTTCTTGCTTTGATTGTATGTGTGATTAGATAACGTGTATTCTACAACTATACATGATTCTAGAATTATCGAAGCAATCTATGATTATCAAGTCCTTAATACCAACAAAAATCATGTGAGATTTCAAAAATGACATGTGATTTTTATTTTAAAAATCACATGTACAACAACAAAAACAACATAATACCAAACCTGCTGGAGCGAGGTATGCGTTTAAAATTCACATGTGATTTTACAAATCACATGTTTTTTAGAAAGTGGACAATGACATAAAAATCCAAACAAACAATACAAATAAAAGGCATCTTACCTCACCAAACAAGATGATTAAAGAGGAAGAGACTCCAAAGAAATGACCCACAAACGGGTTGCAAACAACCAAACCAAAAAACTAAAGAACCAACAACCAAAACTCACACATGGCCTCTAACACACTAATGATTTGTAATTACAAATCAACTGTGATTTTTATGAATCACATGTGATTTTTTTTAAACAAAAATTTTGAGAAAAAGAGTTCGTCGAAAGTATATAGAAGTGCCCATCTATAAAAATATAATTTAATTCTCGTCATAATAGTATTATTTATTTCGTGTAACGATTAACGTTTTGAGAGATATTTAATTTTTGAAAAGATTGATGAAAGTGGGTTTGTTATATGTGACGAAATTACAAAACTGCCCCTCATTAATCAAATAATTTAAATTAAAAATTAATCTAGACCATCATCTATATCTATACTACATTATAAAGCATTTGAGACACTTTCATATTTACAAAGCCTGAAAATTCAGATTTTTCCCTTTCTTTTATGGAAATATCCATTTTTAACAACAAACACATTCATCTCATTATATGTAACAATCTTTTGTAACAACTTTTTGTTATGTGCAATCTTCATCATCCATCTCATTTTAGAAAAACGCATCTTAAAATGACATGTGTTACTTTTTAATTAAAAAATACCTTTATTTTTAAATTGAAATATCTTTTTATCTATTTATTTTTTTATGATTTAATTTCGTCATATTTTCTAAAATTTTGTGCTCTTTAGTTTAACATCCATTTTGATATTTTTTTAATTTTTAGTTTTTTATTTTTAATTTCTCTAAAACCGTTGCTTTACGCAAGTAACATGCTAATATATTACAAAGATAAGATAGTTAATCACTTAATTTTAAATTTAACTCCATCTAGACTAATGTTTGGCTTTTGATTTCACAATTTATTTAACTAAATACACTAATTCGCACTTAAACCACTAAATAAATACAACAGAAAACTGCTGGAAAGGCTAAACTTGCTTGGAGCTCCATTTACAGGCCTAAGGATCAAGGTGGTCTAGGTTTAAAGAATTTACAGACTTGGAATCATGCTTTGTTAGCTAAGCATGTGTGGAACATTGCTATCAAGAAAGACTCCCTCTGGGTCAAATGGGTCCATTATGTTAAACTAAGACGGAAAAGTATATGGGATGTTAAAGAAGATAGTGAAGACATTTGGGGATGGGAAAATTTACTTAAAGTTAGAGATCAAATCAGGGATAATGTGATTTAAAAGGTGGGAAATAGAAGCAAAATCTCTTTATGGTTTGAAAATTAGAGTAGCATTGGGCCACTGTTTCAATACTTAACTTATAGAGATCTATATGATGAGAGACTTAGTAAAAATCTCACAGTTAGTAACATGATTGTTAATGGGAGGTGGAGATGGCCTGAGGAATGGTTTGATAAATTTCCTTTGATAACCAGTTTGGAAGTGCCTAATATTGAGGAAGGAATGGAAGATAAGATTGTTTGGAAAATAAAGCTTTGAAATGAAGAGGAGTTTACTATAAGACAAGTGAACATTTATCTTACTAATTAGAATCCTAAGGTTCCATGGTGGAAACTTGTTTGGTAT
Organism: Tanacetum coccineum; assembly: GCA_026074375.1. Classification (NCBI taxonomy): domain Eukaryota; kingdom Viridiplantae; phylum Streptophyta; class Magnoliopsida; order Asterales; family Asteraceae; genus Tanacetum; species Tanacetum coccineum. The sequence continues at coordinate 67,381 of BQNB010012014.1, forward strand.
TCTCAATGTATTCCAAAACATAGCTTTATCTTATGGCTTGCCATATAGGACAAGCTGGTTACTCAAGACAAACTTAGTAAATGGGGGAACCAAGCTGTTAATAGGTGTTGCTTGTGTCTCAATTATTCAGAAGACCTAAAGCATTTATTCTTTCAATGCCCCTTTGCTAAAGCAATATAGAGAAAAGCTCTGAATATGATAGAGATCAAGTGTTTGAATATGAATGGAAAGCTATTATCAATACATTGATCAAAGCTGGTAATGGCAGTAGCATTAATAGTGTGGTTAGAAGACTAATCTTTGCTGCAAGTGTTTACAATATATGGGCTGAAAGAAATAGAAGAATTTTTCAAGATAGAAAGATGAATGATAATGATGTATTCAAGAGAATAGTTGATGTGGTAAAGAGTAAAATCTCTGGCCTTATTGTTAAGGACAATTATGCAATCAAAAAAATAGAAGATAAATATAATATATAATAAATCTCTGGCCTTATTGGTATATGGCTTGGGTGGACAGTATATGTTGGGTAGAGTAGAGGGTTGATTCGTCTTAAAATACACATTTTAGTATTATATAAATATAATATATAATAAATCTATAATATAAATATATAAAAAGGATAATCTCAAGAATATCAATAATAAGAGAATAAGAATTCCGTAAGGCTTTTAAAAAGATTTATTACTTTTACCCAAAGCAAAAACCCTAAAAAAACCTTCCCGGGTCGTGTCCCGACGAGGTGTGAATGGAAAGTCGAGTTAAAGTTTGAGAATTTATGCTTGAATGTCACAAAATATGATTTGGATTCTATTTCTATAATTAAAATGTAAAAACACGTAAGGCAAGCTAAAAATGAAAGCAATAAAAATTTAAACCTAAAAACGATAACGGGATCTAAACCCGTTCTTTAAAAACCTAAAACATGAAATTTTAACCCTACACATGCAAATTTAATTTTTAAAAATCCTAAATGATAAAATAAAATTTTAAAAAAAAGAATTATATTTTTTTGACTTTTAAATTTTTTATTAGGAATTAAAAACGGTTTTAATCTAAAAAATTAATTAAAAGTACTAAACGAATTTGGAAAATTATGAAAAATTCAGGAAAAGTGCTTTGAGCTATGCTAAACCTAAAAAAATCAAATGGTCCCAACAGCTTAACACAATAAGCCAGAAATAAGCCAAAAAGGGCTTATGGTTTAAATGGGTAAAACGGTGTTAAATAAATAATTTGTGCAAGTTAAAACAGAAAAGACCCAAGGGCACGTTTGGTAGCAGAGGTGTGTGTTAAAACGTTGGTGGACGGTGGTAGAGGTCCAGGGTTCGAGCCTTGGCTCACCTTGGGCTTCCCACTTTCCTAATGTTTTTATTTTTGCAAAAAAAATTATGAAAGAGCTTTAATACCTAAAAATAAGCAACTTTTGTAAAATGATTTTTTATAAAAAAAACTAAAAGAAGCACAAAAATAAGCTCTAAAAGTAGCAGTTTGCTTTTAAAACTAAAATGGAACAAGCTAAATTTGGCTTGGCTTTTTTTGGGCTATATAAGCTAAAAAGAAAAACCTAGTAAGCTAAAAATGACATTCCCTAGACCTAATAAGCACTAAGACAAAAAAAATAAGCAAACACTATAAGCTAAAATGAGCTCAAACAAGCTCAGCAATACTAACTTAGAGTTAGTACTGCCAGCTTATATCCCTAAGCTGTTAGTGCTTTTAGAACCTTCAATAAGCACTTAAAACCTAATAAGCTAAACTTTAACTAATCTCCTACATCTAATAAGCACCTAAAATTAAAATAAGCTCAAATGATGAGCTGATAAGCTCATTTAAGGACTTAACGGTTTGTACAAAACTAGGTCTAAAAGGTTTAAAAAAACACTCTTGATGCCACTTTTGACACAAGAAATAAGCCACAAGAAGCTTATTACAAACCTTGAAAACTGAAAACATATGAAGTCTGACCACAAGTCAATACTTAAAAGCAATTTTTAGGAATTTTGAAGTAAAAACTAAGCTAGAAAATTAGCTGTCAAAAGTGACAGCTAGAACAAAATATTTTTGGTTTTTTCTAAGTTTTTTTTTGACAAACTGAAATTATACACAAAGGACTCAAACTTTTTGACACTTGATTTAAATGAAGGGAAGTATTTTTTTGGACCCTGAAAATACTAACTAAAAAGCTATTCTAAACCATCATCCTAATAAGCTTATTCTAACACTTTCAAACTGTGAAATTGAGCAAATAAGCTCAAAACCCTTAAACTTAACTAAAAACTAAATAAAACTGATTAAAACATATTCCTAGACTAAATTAAGGCAAAATCAAATTGGCTAATTGGCCAAAAGATGGCCAAATCAGTTTTAGCTTTTAGCTAAAACTGATATCCAAACACCCATTTAGACTTTAGAAAACCAATTTTAAACTGAATTACACCTAAATAAACTAGGAATTCCAAAAACAGATTAAGGACTAAGGTTTAAGAAGACAAACAAGCATTCATATCTAAGAATTAAGCACTTATCCAATAAGCTTATGCTTATTGGATTTTTGACAGTTTATAGATTTTAAACACAAATCACTTCAAAACTATGAAATTAACACTTAAACTATAAGATTTAACAATAAAAAGACAAATAAGCAATAACTAGCAGAGAGAAGCAGTAAATAGCATACAATAAGCAAAATGACAAAAATAAGCTTAAAATGAGAAATTAAAAAAAAGAAAGAGCACCTTTGATCCCAGCTAAACAGGGACTTTTTTATTTAACTAATAAGCTCTAAAAACCTACCCAGCTTATAAATAAGCAAATCTAAGCACCCATAAGCTCATCCATGGCTAGCTTATCATCCATAAGATAAAAAAATAGAATTCTTGTGCAAAAGAGCTTTAAAACAGGAAATTAAGTTTAAACTTTTGAGAAAGCTTAAAAAGGTTTTGCAGGTATAAAAATAACTTATGGAAAGCTTGTAAAATGACTTTTAAAGTAAATAAGTAAATGTGCATTAAGAACTTAAAAGAAAGATTTGCTTAAAAACTTAAATTTGATTAAAACATAAAAAGTTTACAAGACTTTTAAAAGTAAATTACAATAAAAATAAGCTGGAAATTAAACTATTCTACTCCTAAAATTACTCCTAAACTAGATACTTTTACAATGAAGAAATAAGCCTATATATAGCCGAATAAGCTGACATATGTGTGCTAGTTGTGTTTCTTGTGTGAGGAGGCTTCAAAGCTCAATTCTGGCCATCTATCTTTCTTTGGCTCCAAGTAGTGAAATCTCAGCCATTGATTTGGTCTTTAATCCATCAACCAATATAAATTCATAGGATTGCCATAGTGGTTTTGTTGTGTTTTGGAGTGGGGTTTGATGGAAGAGCGACGTTTTTGTCTGTGGTTGTAGGGTGGGGTGAAAACGATGGATGAATAGTAGGTTTTGGGGATTGGCGGGAATTGGGGTTTGATATGATTTGGGTATACAGGGTAACGGGGTTAGGGAAAAAGGATGTGGGGTGTAAAGGGTTTAAGGTTATAGGGACTAATGGTGTAAATTGCCAGGGACTGGCAATGTTAGTCCTTTAGGACAAACGGTGCAAAGCTAAAAATGGGGTTATAGTTAAGGGTGTTAAGTAGGTTTTGGGCCTTAGAATTTGGACCGGTTATAATAAAATGGGTTTGATGGGTTTAGGGCTTCGATTTTGGACTATGGGCTTTTTAACTTGTAAGACTTTTTAGATAAAGTCTTAATGGGCTAACCCGACCCATTAAATGGTGCGGGTTGGTCCATTTAAGATTTCTTCGTTTCGGCTACGTCTTTGACTTTTGACTATGACTTGGTTGACTTTTTGGTTGACTTTGACTTTGACTTTTTCACGCTTTTCCATTCCGTGCTCGGTTTTGGCTTCGTTTTTGTCCTTATGTTAATATCCGACACCTGCACAGTAAATAACACAAAACAAGCATATATTTGGCATTTTATGTACGTTTTAGGTCATTTGGGGTCGTTTTATTAGGTGAAAGGTATGTGTAATTAAGCACATACCAAAATCCCCCATACTAAGATATTGCCGTGTCCTCACGCAATGCCATAAGTAAACACTTAAGAAAACTAAGAATCTCAATTCCCCTCGACTAATTACCTCGAAAAGTAGCTAAGTGTTCATCAAGGGGAATTAAAAAAATCAATAGCTTTGAAAAGCCTCGTTTTGACTATTTTTAAATATTTACACTTATTCCCACATATATTTTTATATTTTTCCTTTTTCTCATTTTTTGTACTTTTCTTTTTAAGCAACTAACTAACATGTTTGACTTTCGTTATTTTCATAACTTTAGGGTCACAGAACAAGACGCACTTTAATCCTAAAATGCCCAAAAAGATAAATTCATCGTCCCCGAGTTTTCACTTGTCCCAAACCAAGCTTAAAACGAAATCACCGTTAAATATAAGTTAAGATGCTAACACTACTCATATTTGTAACTTGTGAAACTTTTCACTCCCGACAATTATTATATATTAGGTGAATGTGCCATTTTGAATTTCAACCATAGATCAAATGTTTTGCAAAATTTATATGCTTCACGTTCCACCCAAAAAGTAATGAGTTTGAAGGCGAGATCATCCAATGTAGCGACTTTCGTCTTGGTACATCCCAACCTTGCGGCTAAGTAACTAGGCTTTGGACACCCCACAAAGACTAGTATCGGGACTCACAGACTTTCGGTTTCAAAACTCTTAGGTTTCCCGTATATACATAAAATCACAACTTAAAACGAAATAGTCTTAGTTCAAAAGCATATTTAAATTTAAGAAAAAGCGATTTTCCCTATATTTATTAAATCACATTTACTACACTTAATATAATTACACATCCTTTAAACTAAGGAAATCCTCGACCTTTTAGAAGGCTACAACATCGGTTGTGAGCCGGCAAGATGCAACAAACTTTTATTAGCCCATAGTTTTTATTATTATTACCTATTTTTCATTTTTTTCCTTTTTTTTTACTTTATACCATGATACATAGAGAAGGCTTCTTTTTGAAAAGTTTAAGTATAAATTTGAACTAAAATTATTTATATCATCCATACTTCAAAATTTGTTGATTTAAGTTTAATTTCTAAAGAGAGCACGTATTATTAGTCCAGTTAGAAGCTTATGGGAGAGAAAAGCCACAAACTACACTTATGAGCTCTTAAGATTTCCAATTAATCTTTGTTTAGCATCTAACTCATACATAACTCTATCATTTCTCGTTCTTCGCGAAGATCCACGAATGCTTAGTCTAAAAGTTAAGGAACAAGCTAGAGCTCAACACGCTCGATCGAGTCAAAATTTATTCTTATTCTACCTAGCAGGAAAGTCAAAATTGTGACAAAACACTTATTTTATTTTTAAAATTTTTAAAAATTTTTCATTTTTTTGGTATTTTGATGGTACAAAACGGGATTACGTGAAAACAACGACTGCATGCACAATCAAATCGATAGACCCCCCCCCATACTAGAATTGAACATTGTCCTCAATGTTTTAAGAAGGGTCTCTACGTAAATCTAAAGCCGTTTATTAATTATGCTCAAAGATAAACGTTAGTCGATAAGATTAGGATATTGGATTCCCAAAATGAAGCTGAGGATGTGAAGATCGAGTGATCGAAGGACAAAACCACGAGCACGAGTCTTCACAATCCGGGCAATCCTGGACATACAACAAAAACCACAAAACACGAGAAAGGAAGATGTGAGCCTCCTCACAACACACTTATTTATTAATACTACTACTAGGATAAGCATGGGTTGCCACCCACGAAGCGCTTATTTTTGTTAACCGAGTCTTGAGCCTGACTCGATCCCCCATACTTGAGTTGGTCAAGGAGGATAGAAATGGAGAAACGGAACATCCAAGATAGGAATGTCCCCTCCAGAAATCATCATCGGGCTTTCAGAAATGAGCTGGAAAGCTTTAAAGCCCCGATGAGATAAGAGATGAGGAGATTTCTCCTCATCTGTAGCAAGAATACCAGGATTTACAACTTTGTCCTCATTTTCGAATGAAAATAGAAGCAAAGTGGCAATCACTGAAAAAGGAGGATCACTGATGAATGAGATAGAAAATTCATCCAGTGATAGAAATCTCTTGGATTGGACTCCAATGAATATCCCCAGATCAAAAATCTTGTTTCTAGTTCCGGAAGGAAAAGAAACTTCAAGATCGGATCCGAGAGAATCATCAGAAGGAATGGAGTCC
>BQNB010012015.1:0-43678 GCA_026074375.1 Tanacetum coccineum
ACAATAAAACAAGTAAAGAACACTACATTTGTAAAAAAATTAACTTTGAGCAAAAGCGCTTCAAATCATTACCATAGGTCGATTCGAGTTGTTCGATGAGTTGCTCGGTGGTGCCCGTCCAATGTCGATGGCAGAGCTTCCATCCCGTGTGGTCCACTAACACCATTGCATGTGGGGTTTGATCGAAGAAATAGACTGTAGGTATGGTTGTGTGAGTGATTTGTGAGAGAGTTAAAATATGATTCGGGCGGGAATAATCTTGTAAAATGATAGGGATGAGAGGTGTAAGTGAGGTGAATAGTAAAAATAATAAATGCTGATGTGATGGGAGTGTACACGTGTACAAAAAAAATTATAGTTAGGGACCAAGAGTGCACTATAATACTTTTTATGCGAAATTACAATAGTACCTATCACTAACGAAGCGACTTAACGATCGTTCATCCCTTGGGACCAAACACGCACCAAAATGACCACTTTTGGGACCATTTCCACCGATTTTCAAAACGGGGGACTGAATCTGCAAACAGGGTGGACCTTGGGGACCAACAGTGTAATTTACCCTTAATTTTATTAATACAACTAGTTAATTTTAAAGCTGGTTTCATTCTTCTTGGTGCACATATTTACGTAAGTTAAGCTGTCGACATATTAAAAAAAACCAAAGAGTGAACATTAGTATATTACTTTATCGACTAAACTTAGATATTTAATTTGGTTAAATAAAGGAAATGATTGATAATTCATAATTTTATAGAAAAATACTAAGACTGATAAATGACTGCATGCGACCGCGATCATCCCTGTCATTTTTGCATCGACACATCTTTTTCTCTCAAAGACAAAACACATGATCAAATACACGTAATGATGACCGCAGAGATGATCGAAACTAAAAATTTCATTAATATTAAAAAACTATTACAATAATAATTCAAATAAATTCAAAACATTACAATCAAAATTAAAAAACTTAAACTAATAGTCTAAATTGTCGCCATCCTTAATTTTTTGCTTCAAATCCAATCACATCTCTAGTTGTTTCCCGGTCAAATACTCATGAGATTCATTGTAAAAGAAGAGGTCTTTATCCATTTTTGCTTGTTTTTTTCCATCATATGTTTCACGTTGAAACTCAAGTTGTTGTCTCTCGTGCGCAAGCCTCTGTTCTTCTAGTTCTCTTTGCTTTAGTCACTCCAACTCCACTTGATTCTGACGCCTTAGATATTCCATTTCTAATTCCCGCTCCTTTATTTCAGATGAAGATTCTTGCCTTTGGGAACATAATGGCGTTGCAACGTTTTTCCATTTATTGAGCAACACGTCAACAAGAACAGCTTCAGTAGCATCTGAAGATTCCGAACGAGCAGTGGAGGATGATGCTTTGTTTTTAGACATGTCCCGTCCCATACGCTGAACTTCCTAAACCTATACATCCTCTGAATCAGTTGCATCTTCGTTTGTATCCAAACCAATATGTGCTGAGTTCGAAATGTCGTGTGAGGTGGTTTTCGATGTCCTTGGTTTTTTGGAAGCACATGATTTGCAATTCTTTAAACTCTGGCATTTCTATCGCTTTCCATTTGGTATGGCCCTTCAGATTCTTCCAACATTGAGTCAGTATGAAGGTCGTACCGTAAATAGAACGACACTCTTTACACTTTGCATCGTAATAGATTTGGTCATTTGCACCACTCTAGTGCCTATGTTTTATGGTATTGTAAACCGCACAAAATTGAGTAACTTTAGGACGAAGCCTATTTTTCCATTTGCAGTTAAGGGAATCATACCCTTTTTCGACTCCTTCATTTCCTTCTCAAAGTAAACTACTACTTGCGACCAAACCCGGAAGCCTCTCTAACATTTCCTTCAACGCTATTTTCGGACGCATCTACCTAATCTTTACACAATGCTATCTCTTCCTCGGGGCTCTATGGATCATTTAAACTTTGTCACTCTTATTGGCTTGTTGACGCCTTTTTGTATCCTTCCTTTTGACGGGCGTCACCTACTCGACGAGAGAGTCGTCCTGAACAGGTGATAGACCTTAAGCATCTTGAGCTTAAAATGGTTAAGAAGGGGTACCCCATAACGGATCAAATTCGTCATCATTATTCAAAGGGTTAATCGGAGAAGATTCAGAATGTGGGTTATACAGTGGTGATGACATTTGTGGACTATACATGTGATTTTGTTATTGTCGGTTATACCATAAAGTTGAATACAGATTAGGTAGGGTGCATAAATTGTGAATGCATTGATTAGTATATGAAACTGGCGGGTTGGAAAGGAATCAATGATGATTGGCCGGGTAAAATGAAATTGGGGTCGGTTGTTATCGGAACATTTTGTTGTCGTTAGGAATTTGGTGTTTTGGTTTTGGGAGTTTTTTGAGACATTTTTGAATTGGTACATAGATGATAGATGTAGAAGAGAAAACATGAAAAAATAGAGAAGAAAGATGAATTTTATAGATAAGAAAGTGGGGGGTTTTAAAAAAAGTTCTTTTTTTGTAATAAACACACGTAAAGGCTACAAACTGATGGGGAGGAGGTGCCATTTGTTTTGGTCGGGTATCAGACCAAACTTCCTAATTTGGAGAGGGGGGGGGGGGAACGCGTACGAACAGTCTAAACTTACAAAGTTTTCACAGAAAGGTATCTACACATACGTGTCACTTGATTATGAGTGAAAAACAAAAAACATAATACTCAATAAAAATAATTTTTTTTGAACAACCATATAAATTAATTGGTACATCTCATATGTGGACATGTCACATGTGGGTGTGAATTTTTGTTGGTGAAAATTATGTAAGACTAGCATTGCTCATTTTTATAAAGGACATGATAGAAACACATAATTTTTACAAAACAACAAATAATGTGTAAACATGTATGACATTATCTTTCTTACTTTTGAAAGCACCTCGTATTTAAAGTCAATAGTCAATTAATCATCATAACACATCATTTTTTGAATTTTATAAAAATGATATGATTCTATCATTTTATAAAACATATAGATTCATCATAACACTAATGCATCCATAGCAAGGTAGCACAAAAACACATAAACATAAACTAAATTTTCACAGCTCGCCGCTCTTTTGTCACAACTTCTTAAACAAGCATCGAAGAATTAGTCTTCCAAAAAAAATCGCCACATATCACCGCTCCTTTGTCAAAAGATCACTAAATATATATATCAAAATGTTTACGGTTCCTTTGCTTTTGATCACTAAAAATCGAAATGCTCTTTACCCATCGCTCATCGCCCCAAAAAGCTCCATACCGCCCTGTTAGAGTTTGGGTGTGTTTGTGAGTGGTAATAATCAAACAATCCTGATATATTTCCTTAATCGTGTTGAGATCACTTTCAGATTAAAGTATTTCGACCCTATGTGCCTCAGGTTACACGAAATCCTCAATTGGATAATTCATAGAACAACAATTAGTTTCTAAGGCACAAAAAATCGAAGCAAATACACAGAAAGTTTCTATGTTTGTTATGTTCTGGAAGAGATTAATTCTGGTGCATTTAACCCAACCAAAAGTTAGTTAAAATCGGTTGGCTGGAAGAGACACACCTGTTGGTGAAAGGGTGTATTTGGTGGCGGCATCAAGCTAGCTAGAACGAGCGTGCACTCCGCACCTCTTGACTCGACTGTAAGCCATACTTGACCAAACCCATTGATCTCAAGTAAATCATAAGTATACAAAATATAAGTGATGACACTAGAATCACCAACATTCCTCCCCTATTTTAATGTAATCCTTGATCTACTAAAATAAATAAAACAAACTTAACTCATGCATAAATGAAAATGTCTTAGAGATTGAATTTTCACATAGTATATTATGCATTCTAAATATTTGAGAATCAGAGTGTCCTATTGATTGAACTTATCAACTCATTTGAATATTCAAAGATAATATACACATAAGTTTCTACAAGTTTCTAATGTACATATACTTGAAACTATTACAAAGCCTTGTGTCCATATCCTTCATGAGCATATAGAAAGTCAAGTCCTAGCTTCTTAAAGTGGCGAAACTTCATGCTCACATAGGTAGTTCCTTTAGTCTTGCACCTGCAATGTAATTTTTCAAAATAACTATTAAGAAGATAAACTTCAACCTAACTCACTTCTGAACACATACCTTGGGATGATAAGATGTGTTCTGATCTTGATTTTAAGCTTTCCATATTGAATTCAGCTTTTAACGTTAGCTAGAGGGGAATTGGATGTCTCACAGTTAGAGATTTAATCGGACTTTAATCCCATCCCGATAGCCGACTTGTGCACTAAGTCTTGAGCTAATCCCTTAGTCAAGTGATCTGCCAAGTTCTATTGAGAACGAACAAAATCCACAAAAATCACTCCATTCGTAATTAACTCACGAACCATACTGTGTCTAACACCTAAGTGTCTAGAATTTCCATTGTAAATTTGGCTATATGCCTTAGCCAAAGTGACAACACTATCATAATGCATGGAAATAGGATATATTGGTTTTGGCCACAAAGGAATCTCATAGATAAGGTTCCTTAACCATTCTGTCTCCTTTCTTGCAGCAGTTAAAGCTACAAATTCACTTTCCATCGTTGAATTAGTAATGCAAGTTTGCTTCTTAGAAGCCCATGAAATGGCACCTCCACCTAGTAATAATACCCAACCAGTAGTAGAAGTATGATCTTCACTATTGGTTATCCAACTTGCATCAGAATAACATTCAATAACCGAAGAGAATCCGACATAAGACAAACCATAATTCATTGTCTTTTTCAAGTAACTGAATACTCTAATTATTGCTTACAATGGTGATTACTAGGATTACTAGTAAATCTACTCAATTTTCCAATAGCATAAGCAATATCCGACCTTGTGCTTGTCATAGCATACATCAAGCATCCAATAGCCCTTGAATATTCAAGTTGATTAACAGGTTTGCCCATATGGCGCACTAATTTAATACCTGTTTCCATGGGAGTACTAACTGGACCACAACATTCACAATTAAACTTCTTAAGAATTTTCTCAATGTAGTGAGATTGTGTAATCGCAAGACCCTTACTCACTCCCTCCAAAATTGATCAGACACTACCAGTAGTAGAAGTATGATCTTCACTATTGGTTATCCAACTTGCATCAGAATAACATTCAATAACCGAAGAGAATCCGACATAAGACAAACCATAATTCATTGTCTTTTTCAAGTAACTGAATACTCTAATTATTGCTTACAATGGTGATTACTAGGATTACTAGTAAATCTACTCAATTTTCCAATAGCATAAGCAATATTTGGCCTTGTGCTTATCATAGCATACATAAAGCATCCAATAACCCTTGAGTATTCAAGTTGATTCATAGGTTTACTCACATGAGGCATTAACTTAATACCTGCTTCCATGAGAGTACTAACCGGACCACAACCTTCACAGTTAAACTTTTTGAGAATTTTCTCAATGTGGTGAGATTGTGTAATCGTAAGACCCTTTTTTCACGCTGAATTCTTATTCCAAGAATCACATCCGCCTCCCCCATATCATTCATAGAGAAATTTGATGACAAAAACTCTTTAGTTTTATCAACTTGGTTTTGGTCAGTACCAAAAATCAACATGTCATCATCGTATAAGCAAATGATGACTCTTTTACTAGATTCATCAAATTTGCAGTATACACACTTGCCTGATTGATTCAACACAAATCTATTAGACAAAACAACCTCATCAAACTTATGATGCCACTGTCTAGGCGCTTGTTTGAGTCCATACAAAGATTTAATTAACTTACACACTTTATGCTCATTACCTAGCATAACAAATCCTTCTTGTTGCTTCATATATATCTTATCTTCCAAATCCCTATTTAAAAATGTTGTTTTGACATCCGTTTGATGGGTCACTAGATTGTGAGTAGCTTCTAAAGCTATCAACAATCTAATAGTGGAGATACGAGCAAATGGTGCATAGGTATCGAAGTAATCGATCTCTTCCTTTTGTCTAAAGCCTTGGATTACCAATCGAGCTTTAAATTTGTCGATAGGTCCATCAACTTTCATTTTCATTTTGAAGATCCATTTTTACCCTAAACGTTTGCTACCAGGTGGTAGGTCAGATAAGACCTATGTATTATTTTCCATTATTGATCCTATTTCATCATCAACAACTTCTTTCCAAAAAGCAACATCTCGTGATTTTATAGCTTCATCAATGGTCTTTGGATCCTCTTCTATACTATAAGAGTAAGAATATTGAGTTTCAATCTCATCTCTTGATCCCTCAACTAAATATATATGAAAATCAGAGCCATATGATTTAACTACCCGGGCTCTATTACTTCTCTGAGATTCAAAAATCTCAATTGGAGTTTCACCTAGTAGGTCTCCACCTTGAGTTCCACTAGAGCTAGATACTATGTACTTTTTGAATAGAATATATTCTCATCAAATATTGCATCTCTTAATTCTATAATCGAATTAACCGATACAAAATCATTAGGTTCAATAACATAAAACCTATATGCTTTGGAATGCTCAACATATCCAAAGAATATGCAATCAATACCCTTCTCACCCAAAATTTTCTTTTTGGGTTCTGGAAGTCTAACGACTGCCCGACAACCCCAAACTCGCAAATAAGACAAGTTAGGTCGTTTCTTATACCAAATTTCATATGGGGTAATCTTGTTATTCTTGTTAGGAACCTATTTAGCAAATAACAAGCTGTTAACATGGCTTCTCCCTAAAATCCTTCACTCAATCTCGAGTAGGATAACATGGAATTAACCATTTCATTTAAAGCTTTATTTTTTCTTTCGGACACACCATTTTGTTGCGATGTATAAGGATCCATTGTTTGATGAATGATTTCTACAGATTGGAAATAACTAGGATCATAATATTCACCACCTATATATGTGCGTAAAGTTTTAATTAAACTATTTTGTTGTAATGCTGCTTCACTTTTATAGATTTTAAATTTATCTAAGGCTTCATCTTTAGCATGCAATAGATAAACATAACAAAATCTAAAGGCATCTATAGATGGGGTTGCATGGAAATCACATAAGTCACTATGTATCAATTCTAGCAAATACAAGCTTCCTTTTTATATCTTTAAAAGATTGTCTAGTGATCTTAGTTAACATGCAAGTTTTACAATTTTTCATGTTCTTGTCAAATGAAGGTATTAAACTATCTTTAGACATATCATGCGAACGTTGATATAGAATGTGTCCTAAACGAGCATGACAAAATTTAGAATCAACAACATGAGAATAATTCATATAAACAGAATTAATACTACTAGGAACTTTATTAAGATTTAACAAAAACATGCCATTATTATAGTATCTGAAACCAATAAATACGCCATGTCTTGATAAGATATACTTATCAGATTCATAGACTTTCTTGTAGCCACACTTACTCAACACAAGGCCAGACATAAGGTTCTTCCTAAGCCCCGATACATACACAACATTAAATAAAGTAATTATTTTTCCAAAACTGAATTATATTAAAACATTTCCACGTCTAAGTATTGGTTTGGCTGACTCTTCGCCCATATATTTCGTATTATCCACGGACTCACCTTCTTCGACTTTCGTGAGTTTCGTATCCGGAGACATAGGCGTTTTCATTGGCTTAGAATCTTTTAATCCAAATTTCTTAAGAATTTCTTTTATATATTTAGATTGGTTAAAGAATAAACCATCTTCTAATTGCTTTATTTGTAATCCAAGGAAGAAATTTAGTTCACCCATCATGCTCATCTCAAACTCATCGTGCAAGATTTTGGCGAAGTCATCACATAAATCTTGACAAGTTGAATCGAATATAATGTCGTCGACATATATTTGAACAATGATGAGGTTTGAACCTTTCTTCTTTGTAAAAAGTGTGTGAGCTACCATTCCCATGTTATAATCATGTTTAACAAGAAACGCTTTTAATCTATCGTACCAAGCTTTATGAGCTTGTTTAAGACCGTACAAAGCTTTCTTGAGTCTATAAACATGATTAGATTTTGCGAAGTCAATGAATCCCGAAGGCTGTGCCACATATACCTCCTCATTGATAAAACCATTAGAATGCACTTTTTACATCCATTTGGAATAATTTAAAATCTAACGCGCAAGCATAAGCTAATAATATTCTAATAGATTCTAATCTAGCTACGGGAGCATAAGTTTCGTTATAATCAATTCCTTCTTGTTGATTATAACCTTGAGCAACTAATCTAGCCTTATTTCTAGATACCACGCCATTTTCATCAAGCTTATTTCTAAATACCTATTTAGTTCCTATAACGGTCATAGACTTGGGATTTGGAACTAAACTCCCAAACATCGTTTGCGGTGAATTGATTTAGTTCTTCTTGCATGGCAACTATCCAACTTTCGTCTTTTAAAGCTTCAATGACATTTTTAGGTTCTATGGTCAAGAGAAAACAAAAGAAATTTCTTTTGTCTTGAGCTTGAGATCTAAGGATTCTTTGGTTTAAATTTTCTATGACATTTTTAATGGGTGACTTTTAGTCACTTTAATATTGACGATTTCATCATTTTCTAAAACTTCATTTTTGACATCATTTCCTAAAGGTTTCTTTTCACTAACCTTAATAGCTTCTTCTTCGACTAAATCATCATCCTCCAAAGGTGATGTTTTAGGCGGGGGAGGACTTTCATCAAATTTCACGTTCAATGACTCTTCAACTTTCGTAGTGTGTTTGTCAAGAATAATATAAGCTTTACTATTTTGCGAATATCTTAGGAAAACACCTTCATAAGACTTTGAGTTGAACTTGGTGAGATAGTCTTTTGTATTTAGAACGAAACACTTGCTTCTAAATACTTTAAAATAATCAAGAGTAGGTTTCCTACCTCTCAAGATTTCGTATGGGGTTGTTCCTAAGATTGGTCTAATTAAGATTCTATTTAATATATATGTTGAGGTGTCCACCGCGTTACACCAAAACTTTTGTGAAACGGATTGTTCATTTAACATGGTTCTACTCATTTCTTGTAAAGTACGATTTTTCCTTTCTACTACCCTATTTGATTGTGGAGTACGAGGAGTAGAGAAATTGTGAGTAATCCCATTGGAGACACAATAATTTCCGAATTGTACTTCATTATCAAATTCCCGACCATGATCCGTCCTAATAGACACTATAGAACATCCTAATTTATTTTTGGATCATTTTACTAATAATTTCGAATTGCTCGAAAGCTTCGGTTTTGTTTTGAAGAAATCTTGTCCAAGTAAACCTAGAGTAATCGTATACTATTACTAAGGTGTAACGATTTCCTCCATAACTCCGTATGGCGGAAGGACCGAATAGGTCCATGTGAAGAAGTTCTAAGCATCTAGTCGTTGAGACTATATTCTTAGCTTTATGACTAGCGTGAGCTTGTTTTTCAATTTTGCAAGCGTCACAAAATGTTGATAGAATTTAAACTTAGCTAGATTTCTAACTAGCTACTTTGATACTAAAGATTGAATTAAACGCATATTAGTGTGACCTAATCTCCTATGCCATAAAGTAGAGTTTTCGTCAATTGTTGCAAGACATAATTTATCTTCCGGCTTATTTCCTAATTTCATCACATATAAGCCTCTCTTCCTAATACCTCTACCTATGACTTTTCCGTCCTTAGTTATTTCACTATCGTGTTCAGAAAATATTACTTTACACTTATTATCACATATTTGACCGACACTTTGCAAGTTAAATCGTAAATTATCTACATGCTCAACATTTTCGATTTTAAGGAAGTCATGAGAGATCGTACCTTTGCCAATGATGTTTCCGCATAAATTACTTCCAAAAATTACGTTAGAGAAAAGCTTTCGGTTGCCCGTCATGTGTCTAAAGCATCCACTATCTTTAATCCACTCGTCGGGCTTCAAATTTATTCCCAAGCATATCTATTTAAATTGCATAATAATATAAACATTTGGTCCCCAATATCTCATGGTTCCAAAACTGTTAGCACCAAATGTTGGGATTAAAAGCCTCTTGATGCTGTTTGGAAGTTACTACTGCTAGTGTATATTAGTACTGCTAGTTACTACTGCTAGTATAAGTTACTACTACTAGTATATGTTACTACTGCAAGTTATTACTACTAGTGTAACTTAGTACTGCTAATGAAGATTGAAGAAAACTTTCTAAGTAGTTAATGCTGCTTGTACACAGTTAGTGCTGCTGGTACAAAAGTTACTACTGTTGGTGTGAAAGTTACAACTGCTGGACGAGTTTATGCTAACAGAGAAGAGATCAAAGACTTATCAGAGAAAAGATAAAGATTGCTTATGTAATAAGTATGAGATATTTTTGTAAAAGATACGTATAAGTTATTTGTTTAAAAGATCATGATAACTTAGGAAAATATTGTAAGCCAGTTAGGACTCCTTGGTTTATAAAAGGAGGCCCTAGGGCATAAAATTAGATATCTAGAAATCGTTTGTTTTTATATCAATTAGCTGCAAGGTTTTGTAACCCTAACACTATTAAGAGTGTTCATATTATATTAGGCTGAAAGTTTGGTAAACTGTTTGTTATTGATCTTATTCATTACTGTTTCATTAAAATTCTTCTTAGTATCATTGACTAGATTCCGCATAGTCTTTGATATTCACAATCAAAGTTTCTATCATAGTTGTTTTGGATTTATTCAATACAACTTAGGCTTATACAAGCTAAGCAAGATCTATTTTATTGGGATCAACACCAAATATCCTTTGCATATATTGCATTTGGTTTGGATGTAGAAACGGCGGACGAATTCCCAAGGAGTATAATTGTGTTGTTGGGAATTATTCTACGTTGTAGGGTGTATATTAGAGTAATTTTGCCTATCTTGGTTTCTCATAGGTTGTGGTGTTTTAGACCGAGGACGAGAATTATTATTTCTTTTTGGCGGTGGAGTTTTTGACCTCACTTCGGGTTTAGTAAATCCAACTCTGGGTTTTATAGATGGTTTATAAAAACTTTTTACTTCGTCATCACTTGCGACGGGAACCTTAATATTATTTACAAGTATATATTTAGGTTTCGAACTTGAATTCAATTTAGTGGATTTTCTTCCACAGGTGAAGTTTCAGGTTCTTGATGTTTTACAAAATTTATTTGTTTTGTCCCGCTCGATGATGCTTCAGCCGAATTAAAACTAAGACCCCGATTTGTCTCCAGAGGGGTTTTTGAAAAATTAACATTTTCTTAAGCGAGTGAGTGCTTTTATTAAATTGATTTAACTTAGACACTTCCTCTTTAAGTTTCTCGTTTTCAATTTTAAGATTTTGACACGTTGTACATCCGACGTCAATTTCCTTATTTTTCTCTAGTCGAGATTTTTTTCTTTTAATTCAAGTACCTCTTCCTTTAACTTATTTTTAATAGATTTTAGCTTATTTTTAAATATTACTTTTAAGCCCATTTTGCATAGACGATGATATTCACTATCTAAATCTAAATCATCTATTGATGATAAATCATCACTATAAAATTCGGTTTCGAAAAGTACCTCATTAGATGTTTGAGACATAAGACACGTTTCGTTTTTATTCTTTTCTTCCTCATCTTCGCCGCTATCGCTCTAAGATCCTCCAACAAAAGCCCTTTGGTTTTTGCTTCTTGGTGGCTTCAGACATTCTCTGATGAGGTGATTTGGATCTCTACATCTAAAGCATTTTCTTTCGCTCTTACCGTTCTTGTCGTCTTTATTTCTTTGGAACGACTTCTTTTCATCACGTGGTTGTCTTACGAATCTACCTCGTCTTTTGAAGAATTTCTTGAAGTCCCTCATGACCATGGCGTACTTCTCGTCTTCACTTCCGGACTCGAACTTTCTTCATCATTAGATTTCTTTTTAGCCTTTAAGGCAAGAGATCTACTTTGTTCTCTTTTGCTTTTGACTATTTTAAAATCTTTCTTAATAATCACCTCATTGACTTTCAAGTTACCGATAAGTTCGTCGAGTGATAGGAATGTCAAGTCCTTCGACTCTTCAATAGCCGTAACATTTGCACGCCATTTAAGATGAAGTGCCCTAAGAAATTTCCTAACATAGTTCTTGCTAGAAAAACCTTCATCAAGTGCTTTTAGACTACTAATAATAGTGTTAAACCTAGCAAAAGCATTATCTATCGATTCCTCTTCCGAAATCGTAAATTGTTTATATTGTTGAACAAGAAGATCTATTTTATTGTATTTGACTTGACTATTATCTTGGTGAGTGATTAACAAAGTTTCCCAAATTTCTTTTTTTACACGTAAAAATTCTTTCGTATTCTTTACGTGGCAAAGCATTGTAAATTACCATTTTAGCTTCATTGTTTTTAGCAAGTCTCTTTTTAAGATCATCGCTTTGTTTATCAAATGGTACAATTTCATCCTTTTTACTTTCGGAATTGTTTTGAGTAGGTGGGAAATCACCATAGATAATAACATGCCAAAGATCTAGATCTTTTGATTTCACGTAAGCTTCGAATCTATTTTTCCAATAAATAAATCCATCGCATTCAAAGAGTGGTGGTCTTTGCATGGATTGCCCTTTTAAATATTTTCCCGATTCCATAGATCGATTCAAGTTTTAAAATACAGTTTATTTTAAAAATATTGGGTGACTAGGCTTCTGATACCAATTGTGAAAACTAGGCTTCTGATACCAATTGTGAAAAATTTAGTTAATGTTTGTATATGAAATCGTAGATTCGAGTTTAGGTGATATCAATATCCACACAATATGAACAATCAAGATAAGTAAATAAAGAATATTAATCTACACAATAATAAATATGAGACAAGAGAGAAGAGTTAGAATGATAAATCTACAACACGAAGATTTATAGTGGTTCGGTAACAAAGCTCCTCTTCGCCCTACTCTACTCCTCGAGTATCCAAATCGAGAGTTCACTTCACTATGTCAACAAGCTCCCTTTAGGCAGAGAAAACCGTACACACTTGGCTTACACCAATTTTCGACACGAAGCCTAAGAGTTTTAATCTTAGCTAGAACCGATCTACCACTTACACTTGTATTTTGAGGCCTAAAATACTAACCACTCTCACAAGTATTCACTCACCTAACTACTTACACGATCTACCCGATCCAACTATTACACACGATTACAAGAGATTTGAATGATTTACAATATACAACACAATCGTAACAACGTTACGTAAACACAACCTAAACTATAATACTTTGTATCTTGATGATTACGAGTATTCTTCTCTTGCACTTGGAGATGTAAGCTTGGAGCACTTGAAAATAAATGCTTATGTTAATTAAATGATCAAAGGTTTGGAAAGATTTAGAATGTGTTTGCTGATTTAAGACAGAAAGAAAATGTGTTTGCTGATTTAAGATAGAAAGAAAATGTGTGCAAAAGATAAAAACATTCATGGGAACAATCCATTATTTATAGGCAAAGATGAGAGCAAAAAGGCTTCGGCGCCTCGCTTAATTATATGGCCGGCCCCCTTATCAATAAGGGGCCACCGACACCTATAAGGGGCCCGACTCCTTATAGGCCGCTCTCATTTTTATCCTTTTTCGGGGAAGATTTTTCTAAGGTAGATTTTTCTGTTTTAGGGGGAAAAATATGATTTCAAATTATTTATTTGAATTAAAATATTTCTTATAATTACAAAAATATTTTGTCTAATTTGTTTTTGTAAAAATGCTTCGTTACATTTTATAAAAATGCAAGGTTTAGGAAAAATTAAATATCTTTGATCATTAACTAAATTAAGCATATGTTTATTCATACTTAAGTGGTTTACGTCGAAATAGAAATTTACGACTAATAACTTGCTTACGTTTAATTTTACGTAGAACGTTTTTACATTTTGTGATTATCAAAACATAGAGAAATCAAAAAATATAAATAACATTTTTAGACATTATTTGTATTAACATTTTCCTTTCGGACACACCATTTTGTTGTGGTGTATAAGGAGCCGTTGTTTGATGAATGGTTCCTACAGATTGGAAATAACCAGGATCATAATATTCACCACCTCTATCTGTGCGTAAAGTTTTAATTAAACTATTTTGTTGTAACGCTACTTCACTTTTATAGATTTTAAATTTATCTAAGGCTTCATCTTTAGCATGCAATAGATAAACATAACAAAATCTAGAAGCTCATTTACATAAGTAACAACATATTTCTTGTTTCGTATAGATGGGTTGCATGAAAATCACATAAGTCACTATGTATCAATTCTAGCAAATACAGAAATTCCTTTTTATATCTTTAAAAGATTGTCTAGTGATCTTAGTTAACATGAAAGTTTTACATTTTTCCATGTTCTTGTCAAATGAAGGTATTAAACTATCTTTAGACATATCATGCAAACGTTGATAATGAATGTGTTCTAAACGAGCATGCCATAATTTAGAATCAACAACATGAGAATAAGTCACATAAACAGAAATAATACTACTAGGAACTTTATTAAGATTTAACATAAACATGCCATTATTATAGTATCCGAAACCAATAAATACGCCATGTCTTGATAAGATATACTTATCAGATTCATAGACTTACCTGTAGCCACACTTATTCAACACGGGGCCGAACATAAGGTTCTTCCTAAGCCCCGATACATACACAACATTAAATAAAGTAATTGTTTTCCAAAACTAAATTATATTACAACATTTTTACGTCTAAGTATTGGTTTGGTTGACTCTTCGCCCATATGAAAAACGGATCCATCTTCTACCGGATGAAAGGTATCAAACCACCAATGATCCTTACATGCATGAAAAGTTGCACCCGAGTCAATCCACCAAGCAATTTCAACATCCTTTAGATAACATATTTCATTAACATGTGATACGTAATTTTTAACAGGAATTATAACAAGGTCAGAAATCAGACCTTGTTGTGGACTTGGGTCCTTAGACCCTTGTCTTGATCCAGAAGCGCTTGCATAATTATTTTTCTTACCCCAACAAACCTTTTTGAAATGCCCAGGTTTTCCACACTTCCAACACGCCATCTAAGAATTTTTGTTGGAATCATCCTTTTTATGTTGGAATCAACTATTATGTAATTGTTAAAATTACTGACAAGAAACATTTCACTAGAAGCATCTTCTGCCATGTATTTTGCTTCAAGTTGATCCCATAACTCCTTTGCCGATTACACGTTTTGGTATACGTCAAATAAGGCATCCGACATAGCGTTCAAGATGTGCCCTCGACATATGTAATCGTCATTGTCCCACTTGCATTGTTTCCTTATCTGTTCCAGCGTCTCCTGTTTAACATACTCTGGCATGGGGGTACTCAGAACATACACAGCCTTCAAAGTTGTAAGAAGGAAGTGCATCTTCTTCTGCCAACGCCTAAAATAACTGCCCTCAAACTTGTCCGACTTTCCTAACTTCGTCGTCATATCCTTAACAGAATCCATCGTGATTAAAACCATCAAATACTTCAATCTTTGTTAGAATTTGGGTGTGTTTGTGAGTGGTAATAATCGAACAATCCTGATATATTCCCTGAATCACGTTGAGATCACTTTCAGATTGAAGTATTTAGACCCTATGTGCCTCAGGTTACACGAAATCCTCAATTGGATAATTCAGAGAACAACACTTAGTTTCTAAGGCACGATAAATCTAAGCAAATACACAAAAAGTTGTTATGTTTGTTATGCTCTGGAAGAGATCAATTCTGGTGCATTTAACCCAACCGAAAGTTAGTTAGAATCGGTTGGCGGGAAAATACATCTGTTGGTGAAAGGGTGTGTCTTTTGGTGGCGACATCAAGCTAGCTAGAACGAGCGTGGACTCCGTACCTCCTGACTCGACTGTAAGCCATACTTGACTAAACCCATTGATCTCAAGTAAATCACAAGTACACAAAATATAAGTGATGACACTAAAATCACCAACACGCTTCGCGCCAAACATACCCTACGTATGTATACTAATTATAAAACATTTGAGACTTCTTATAAAAAGAAGTCTTAAAATTTGAAGATAAAAAACATTACTATAAAAGAAAAATTAGAAAATTAATGTAAAATCTAAAAATTTAAGCCTCGTTTAAACCATATAGTAACCGCCCTCGAATAACGATATATTTTAATGGAACTCGTGCAGTGGAGGAAGATGACTATCTAAATTGTTTATAAGAAAAGCTCATCAAACTTATAAATATCAATTTAATGCAAAATTTTGAAAAATAAATGTGCTAAGAGCTTGAGGAATGGTTGGCTGTTAGTTTCGTGCCATGCCATGGCATGAGTTTTGGCTATGGCTCACCACTCCACGGTTCGTGCCAAGGCCTCTCGGCTGTTAGCTAACAGCCGAAGCCATAGCTTTCTTTTTTTTTTTTTTTTTTGAAAAACTAGCCCTATGGCACGAGTTTTGGCTATGGCTCACCACTCCACTGAATTCCGGTGCCATACAAAATCTGGTGCCAAACTCAATTTTCCTCACTTTTTCTCTATGGCACGAGGACTCCCTGTGCTCTAACAATTTACACTATTAATAATTTTAACGTTTTATTTTTGAAAAAACATATCTCTACTATTTTATAAAGTATTTGGTACATTTTTAATAAGAAGGATTTAAAATAAAAAACATTTGCTCAATACCCGTCTTGCGCGAGTACCGATTACTAACTTACAAATAAATCTCTAAATGTAGAGAATAATATAATCTCAGAAATGACGCCAAAATGAATCATTTTCTATTTTTCTTAAAACAAAAACCGATAACTTAAATACGTAGTAAGTAATAATATCCATCCATAATCAGATACACTTTTTCACTAATTAAAGGATTAAAAGCGACACATTTCAAAACTTAATCGCGTCAAGTACGTGTCTCATACTCCTATAAATACAACCCTTCACAACATCTTAGAATCACTAAATTCATTCATACAAACAAAACATTTCATTTACACACTTTATCACTCTCTTATTATTGTTAAGTTCGAAATCGACTCTACAAACATGTCTGACGAAGTTGTTTACCACCACGCCCCAAAATCCGATAACGAGATCAAAACCGACACCGTGGAACAATCTGATCGTGGATTGTTTGATTTCATGAAAAAAAAGGACGAGGAGAAAAAGTGTGAAGAGACCGCTATCTCGTCAGAATTCGAAGAGAAGGTTCATGTTTCTGAACCCGAACCCAAAACTGAAGAGAAGAAGGAAAGTTTGCTAGAGAAACTTCATCGATCCGATAGCAACTCTAGCAGTGTAAGTTTTTAGTTACCATTACTTGTGTTTGTGACTTAGTTAATTTACCACTCCTAGTATTTATGCATGCATAGTACGATGTCTTTATATACTTGCTGATATATATGATCAGGGTATATCATGGTTTAATGATTCATATACGCTATTAATTAGTTAGATATATATGAGTGAAATAGTTACACGATGCTTAATTTATGGACACTTGTATATGATTTATATAAAAGCCTTATAAAACTACTAAAAGAAGTTAAACTAAAGTCTATTAACTAATGCGCTTATGGGATGTGTGTACCATATGATACATGCTTTCATATCAAGCATACACGTTTTGTTTAAATGTATCGATCTTATGACTTTCTCGGATTAGTTATTGGCTTATTTAATTCTTATCAATCTAAAAAAATATTTGTTTGTTGGAATTTCATTACAGTCGAGTGACGAGGAGGAGTGTGAGGATGGTGAGAAGAAGAAGAAGAAAAAGAAGCCATTGAAGGAAAAAATCGAAGAACACAAGGAAAAGAAAGAGGAGGAAAAGATTGAAGACACACATGTCCCAGTTGAGAAATACGAAGAAGTGCCGGTAGCACCACCAATAGGCGACTGTGCCGACCCAATCCCCACTCCCGAGCCCGAGGAGAAAAAGGGGTTTATGGAAAAGATCAAGGAGAAACTCCCCGGGGGTCACAAGAAGACCGAGGAGGAGCATGTTGCTCTTCCTCCACCAGCGCCACCAGTTGTTGTGGCGCATGACGTAGAAGGTGAAACTAAGGAGAAAAAGGGTATTTTCGAGAAGATTAAAGAGAAAATCCCCGGGTATCATTCAAAGAGTGAAGAGGAGAAAGAAAAAGAGAAAGTGAAAGAATGTGATTAAGCATAATTATGCAAAAGTAAAAGCAAAAGCAAATATGGTTTGTGGGTTGGCTTGCTTTGGTTTGCAAGAGTGGGTCTATCATGTTTTGTTGCTTTTGTTCTTTTCTTCTTTCTTTTGAATAAGTGGGTTTGATGTTATTTGTTCGTAATTTCTAGTGTGTATTATTGGATTTTGGTCAAGTCTATACATTTTTATTTGTAAAGAATGTATGTATTCTTGTTTGTAAACGGTTCATTGTTTCATATAACTATGTTTATATGTTTATAGCTATCTATTCGTATCATCTATAGCTATCTATTCGTATCATTAGTTTGATAAAAGATGTCCCAATTCTTTTAAAATCAAGAGCTTCGCTCTAAATAGAAAGTCAAGATTGGTTTAAAAGGTTCTTTGTGAACAACAAATTAAAGTAGCCAAAGAGTTGTAGACAGAATACATTAGATGGCGGTTTAAGAAGTAATGGGTTAGGTGCTCAGACCAAGGTTTTCAAGATTGGATTTTAGCCAGATTGTTTTTGTTTTTGCAAGATCGAGATCGTAAAATCCTACTATAAAGTTATTGTCTTAATAGTCTTTATAATATTATATAAATTTATAAATTATTATATATCATAAACACAAAATTATATCAACGTTTCATAGAAATGTTGTCATAAATTATGATTATAAAATGTTTAAGAAGATTAACATGTTGTTTTTAAAATTCTACGAAACACAACCCATAAATTTGTAGTTTTTTAGTTTGTGGTTCGAGAAAAGTAGGATCGGATCGAAATAGATTTTAAGATCTTATGGTCAAGATCGAGATCCTATAAGATCTTAAGCATGCAAAGATCCTATGTAGGATCCGGATCTTTTTTGCTTTGCAGTATCGTAAAATCGTAAGATCTTAAAATCAAGATCGGGATCTTAACAACCGTGGCTCATACAATGCTTGTAATTTGTTACTTTGCGGTAAAACGATAAAAAAAATCATGACATAAACGCATAGTACATTGTCGTTACTAACCAACTTTATACAGTGGGTACATATAAAAATGACTGCTAATGCGCAAAATATTACTACTATATAACCACCTTGAGGTGGTCACAAGTGTTTTCTTTTCTCCTAATTTTTATGGTGGTTCTCTAATTGAAGTTTGCTTACTCAATTTGGAATGAATTTATGATGAAAGAAAAGAACAAAAAGAT
The DNA here is from genome assembly GCA_026074375.1 of Tanacetum coccineum. Lineage (NCBI taxonomy): Eukaryota > Viridiplantae > Streptophyta > Magnoliopsida > Asterales > Asteraceae > Tanacetum > Tanacetum coccineum. Next base: position 19,319 of record BQNB010012015.1, read on the forward strand.
GACCACTTTTTACTATTGAAATGGTTTGGCTACATGTAACTTTTATATTGTTGCACAGATTTGTGGTAGGATAAATATTTTTCTTTACTATATCCATCTTGAGATAATAACGAGATTTAAATACTCACATGTTGATATATCAAGTCTCACACACTCACAAACCAAAATTCCAACTAGGGGTGAGCATGATGCGGATCGGTGCGGATTTTGGCAAAAACCACACCGCATCCGCAATTGCTGTTTTTAAAAAGTGAGCATCCGCAACTGCACGGTTTTTGCGGTTTTGGTTTTGGGGATTTTTTTGCGGTTTTTGTGGGTTTTGCGGATTTTAACCGCACCGCACCATCATGTATGATTTATATAATTAATGTGGTTTTTTTGTTGTTTTTGGTTTACAATGTTGATTTTTTCGGTTATAACAATGCATATATTTAATGTAAACACACACATCACTTAAAATATTATTGATAATATACACTTGAAGCTTTATAACACACATTAGATAATCAATGTGCCGTTTTTCGGTTTTATAAAATTGATGTGCGGTGCGGTGCGGATTTTGTGGTGCTGTTTTACGGGTAAAACCGCAACCGCACCGCATTTTGCGGTTTTTCTTTTTTCTTAAAACCAATTCACCGGTTTTTGCCGTGGTGCGGTTTTTTACGGTTTTTGTGGTTTTGCGATTTGCGATGCGGTTTCTGCTCGCCCCTAATTCGAACCATGAACATGTGATATGATGTCTGTTTTGAGAACAATATACTGTGGGCTTAACGTGGCCTAAATGGGTTATGGGCTTGAGATCTTTAATGGAAGTTAGAAGTAACAATCAGTATTACTCGCGCGTTGCTGCGGGGCGTTAATTTTTCGCACGTTGTTGTGGGCCATTAATTTTTTTTTTGTGCGGGTTAATTTTTTCGGCCTCATGTTTAATAGTTTGTTTTTTCTTATATGGGCATATGTATTGGGCCTCATATTTAAATGTTTTTTTTGGCTATACGGGGGTTTCTTTTTTTTTAGTATAATTTTATGGAATTACGTTGCGGATTTATTTTTTCGGTATCATGTTTAATAATTTGTTTTTTTCCCTTATATGAGTTTATGTCCCGCGCGTTGTTTCGGGCCGTTAAAATTTTTTTAGGTGTTATTTTTTCCCCCTTTTTTTTACTGAGTTAGATGTTGGGCCAGATTGTAGGCTAATTTTTTGGCCCACTTTAATTGGCACCATAGCATTTTGTAATTTTTTTTTACTTTGGGTCATAAGTTGGGCCAAGTTATAGGCTAATTTTTTGGCCCAATTGTGATTGGCACTGTAGCATGCGGTCAAACTAATGGTCGGACATTTGAGAATTGTATTATAGGTTATTATAATTAAAGGGTACCCCTATTGGTACCCCCTGACCCATGAATAGTGCCAAAAAGGTACAAAAGATTCCTTTTGTAACCCCATTTATTACATCAACGCAGTTTTTTATCAGTTTGTGTTACCGTAATTTTTGACAGTTTTCATACTTTTGCCTGTTAAACTGTTATATTTTTCGTTCCGTTTTTTTCTCGATGTCACATTTATATAACCCATATAACAAAATTTATAAAAATACAAAATAATAAAATACAAAAAAAAAAGGGAAATAACCCGGGGGGTCAAATGGTGATTTAGGTGATACAAGCAAAAGCCTATCAAAAAATTCCAAATAGGCAAAAACCATGTGCGGTTTTTACGAAACAAAAAGCCCCCAGACCTTTACCTCGTTTTGAATTTCTTCGTGCTTTCCTTTCCATGCAACTTGCTTAAATGATTTTTTAGTTTTTAATCAGATTGGGCTGGCGGCTCTTGAGGGTTTGAGGCTGGTTCAACTAGTTAAGGGACCAAAGCTAAAAATAGTTGGCTATATAAAGATAAGATAAGAAGACCATATGCTAGTATCCCACACAACAAAAAGAAAAATGGCAATCCTTAATAAGAAATCAATGTTATTTCTCTTAGCAACCACTCTTCTTATTTGTTCTTCCCATGCAGATGATCACCTCTCTTCGGCAGGGTATGCATACATATATCTTTGTTATTCTTACTAGTAAGTATAAATTAACCTTAAAACAAATATTAGAATGCACGAGCTAGAATCATATATTATATGAGTGTACAAATACATGCATGCAGGATGGAGGAACGCGCCTTCACTGTCAAGACTTTTGTCGAGAAGATTATTCCATTCATAAGGTCTGAGTATCCTAAACGCATAAAGAAGGGTCTGGATTTCATAAAGGAATTAGACGGCAGTATAAGTACCTCATGTACAAAAAGGTACTGCAACAACCGCGATCAAAAGTGTGGTGGAACCTATTGCGTTTACAAATGGGCGACTAACAAACCCATCAACTGCCAAAAAAGCTGTAGCGAAGAACGATCATTTACAGGATCACCATGTCATTATGATTTTAATTCTGGTAAATTTACCGGACGCTGTTAAAAGAGATCGAGTCCTGTCGATCTGATTGATGAGTGCATTCCACATTCATACTACGTATAACCTATGTATGTATTGTAATAAAGACATATGTGTGAGTCTATTTGTTTCAGCTGTCTAGTTGATATTTCCTTCCTAATGTACGTTGATCTCGATTTAATCAAACACGTAGTAACACAAGTAGATGTTTTGTCCTTTTAACCTTTTCCAGTTTGTCCTATTCACATACGTAATATATATCCATTCTACGTTGCAAGTTGCAACTCGTTTATTTTTTTTCTCATTTTCGTTTTCTATCTCTCGTTTTTTTTTGTGCTTCAACATGATCACACCCATACATTATGTGAAATCTTATTTGTTTTGATTATGATCTTTGTGAAGTAACAAAAGCCATACCCATATGGCGATGAAGATCTTGATGAAGCTAACAAGAAGTCGTCGAGACATTTTATTCTTCTACTTTATGTCAATGATAGAGTCAAACAAACTTTACCGGTAAAGTTTTTTCACAATATAACAGTGGGGTCTACAGAGGACCCGCTTTACTTTCACTACAAGAAATAATGCATTTCCTGACAGACAAAAAGTGTCAGGAAAAGTATAAAAAAGTGTCAGAAAAAATAAATCAGCTTCTCCTTCACTTGTAATAAGTGTCAGCAGAAGTTCTGACGGTAAAGGTTTATGGTGATATGTTTGCACAGGTATAGATCTTTGCCTACATCAAATTTTGTGTCAAGAATGCACAAATTCCAGAAAATTTACATACAGAACTTTCAAATGAATACCTTTATACAAAAATTACCTTTTCAAATGAATACTTTTGCAAACACATATAAGAGCTTCCAGAACTTCCAAATAAGAATTTCCAATCTAGTCATACATAAACATCATATGGAAATCATAATCCATACAGAACTCATAATCCGACGCGAGCATTACATGTACTTAATACCAAATTTTGTCTAGTAGCACTAGTAGAATGAGAGAATCAGTTTGTCTTCTATAACTCTTGAATACTTTGTCTTCATTTCCTGTAGTAGAAATAAATCAAGTTAAAACCTTTTCGAATATTTGCACACAAATAACTCAGGAGTGACTCTTATCTGCAACGACCAATATCACATATCTGAAATAGTACTCGTTACTTATTGCTACCTCCGTTCTAAAGTATCAAATATGGTCGCACAAATTCCCCTCGACCCGTTTACATCTACAGTAATGAACTCTATTTTGAACTGAACTCTGTTTTGAACAGGGCACTAAAGATTTCTTGATGACTAGCTTAACCACAAAAGTATGAAGGCAAGTTAAATCTCTATTAGGTCTGATCTAACAAAAAGTCGACAAAAGTGAGTAGCTTAGTCATTAACAAATTCCGATACTATTGAAATTAAAAAATATTGTGTCACATAGGCATATCATGTGTATCCTTAAATCTACTAAACATGCCGGTGTGTAATCAACCCATCATTTTGCTACCTCTAGTTTATGACAGATAATATGGTCATCTGATTATAGGTTAAAAAAGAGGACATGTTTTGAAATGGGTCAAATGGGTCGGGTTTGTATATATTTGAAAAAAAATGCAATACATTTGAATATTTTTCCAAATGCATACCTGTAATATGAATAACATTGACGACTTGGACCTGATGTTGGATTCTTTGGACGAGTACCAGATGTAGGATTCTTTGGATGAGGACTTGTAGCAGTTGATCTTGAATTTTTTGGATGAGCACTTGTAGCAGTTGATGTTGAATTCTTTGGATGATGACTTGCACCGGCTGATCTTGGATTCTTCGGATTATGAGCGAGACCATTATCAGGAACATTGCATGCATCATCACCCTAATAAAGAGACCGAAAAAAAGTTATTAGGATGGAAGAAAAACACCTTTTTCACACATTCACATAGAGTTTAAATGACAACCAACGAAGTTTTGTTACCTCCATGTTAGTGTTGGCGCGACTTATGAGAGTGGACAAATTCAGTCCGGGTATATGTTCTTTGACAGCAGCAACCAAACTCATGAAATCCTTACGAAGACCTTTCACTTCAGCCTTTAGTAGAGGAACTTGAGGATCTTGAACTCTTCTTTTCTTTGCGGCCGGGAACTTACCCACACAACGAATGTTACCTCCCCTTTCAGGTCCTTTGACTTTAGCTAAGTCATCATCTATCCAAAAAGGAGACCCATCTGTCCTTGTCTCTTGAGCAGTACCAGATTCACCCATGGTTTTTATCGCTTCCTGTAATTTGTACAATCATATAGAGTTTTTATCGCTTCCTGTAATTTGTACAATCATTTAGAGATAATTACAAAACTACTATAGTGACTCCATATATTGTATTACTCTACTTGATCTAACATACACAACAGATATTCACAAACCTTATCATTACATTATCATACCATAACATGATTTAGGTGATACATTAATTTTATATCATACCACAACTTTGCCAGCTTTAGCATTCACAACCCTCCCGTCTTGATAAGTACGAGTCAAACAGTACATTCCCCCACGTGATGGCGGAACACCATCATTCTTTTGGGTCTGAAACAAAAAAGTACACGTCTCATTAGAATTTCTAAAATTGCAATGGATTTATGAATTTTAAAAATGACGATATATATAAAAAAGACGTGACCTCCTCGTCACATAGACGTGCAAATGATTTGCTCCCTGTGATGTGAGGCTCATCCGACTTTGAGCGATTTCTTTTCTTATTCTCTGCTTCCACCTGTAGGGTTACAAATTAAGAAAAGATAACACTTATCCACTTGTAAAGTTAAATAAATTACTCAAATAATACTCAAGTCTTAGAAATAAGCAATCATCATGTTCATGAACCTGTTTTTTTTCGGTGAACCAACTAGTAACTAGTGTCCTGAATTGACCTATATCCACTCTATCGTCGGTTTGTAATGCAACGATTTCATCCACTGTCAAACTTGAATCGTATGAACTTTTTTTAAGTTCATGCTTCCATGTTTTCCACTTAGTTGACATGTCTGTCATGATCCAGTCCTTGATTTCTGTTGTTTCAGATGGCTCAAAAATAAACTTTTCCTACAATCAAATATTTTGTCATTACTCATACATAAATCACACAAATTCATACTTTATATAATTGTAGGACAATTTACCTTCACAATGCTCCATAAATCCTCCTTTTTAATCTCAGGAACCTTCCTCCACTCCTCATATTCGATTCCAATATGTTGAGACATCCTCACAAGTGTGCCAAGGAATTTGGTCAGCTCATTTGCTTCGTCCCCAATAGGCTGGGCAAGCTCATTAAATGTGACCACAACTTTCTCATGACTTTTTAAGTTCCATGTCGCCTTTTTCTTAGTGGGACCTCGTACTTTCTTTTTAGGCGCTGCATATTGATATTATAATACTTAATATATGTCACAGAGAAAAAAACATGCCCATTTTAGCTGTAATGATGGAACGGAAAAACAGAGCTGAAATAGTCTTTACCATGAGTAGAAGTACTAGTAGTAAGAACTTCTACCCAGGTCCGGTTTTGCTTGAGACAAGAACAATTTAGGTATTGACATAGTTAAATAGCAATCCTCGTAATAAACAAAAAATTAGACAGATATCTGATTGTATTTTGAAAGATTTTGTTTTCTTCACTAATGAAAGATATCTGATTCTATAAAATAGGTTGATTCTTGGAATTTAGGAAGACTATCTGTCTAATGCCTACTCTGCTACTAAATTTCATGAAGCACGATAAGAATCCTATAAACATAATCAACTATATGAGAAATTACCTTGTTGAGAAGCTTGTCCAACACTTGCAGATCTCGAAGCCGCTTGAGTTGTAGATCCCGCAGCCGTTTGAGTTATAGATCCCACAGGTTGTTCCACGTCCTTCGAAGAAAATATGCGTATCCTTTTCATTCTGTGCAGATTAGTGAATAAAACATAAGAATGTTAGCAATCTTGATCGATATTACTTACCACATTAGATCCAATGAAGCTCTATCATATAAACGTAAAAGTGATAGCAATGGATATTGAACATTCCAGTAATAAACATAAAGTTGTTATGAAAAAAAATATCCATAAGTACACGCCACAAACACCTATATTGTATTGTACTTCAAAAGAAAACTATGAACATTATTAAGCAGTACTCTCAGATAGCTAAAATGCCAAAAACTAAGAATTTTCATCGTCTTCATCTTCACTCTCTTCATCTTCCACATTTGGTGCCGCATCTATCCCATCATCACCATCAACATCAATTCTATGAAGGCTTGGTACATCAAAAGTTCGAGGAATTGAATATAAGCTATTCTGATCACCATTACAGAACATACCCGTTTTTGATCCATGCACTGAATTTGCTCCCGCAGTGAATTTTTCTAGCTCAAACTCAGAGTAGCGGACTTTACGGGTTTTGTCCTTTGATGAGACTCTTAAGTTCCCTTAATAATCAGAAGCTAATATAGAGTTATTTAGCTTATGAGAAACCATATTAAATTACAACAAGGATAAAAATCCTCTTACTCTCGAAAATGTTTTGATAGATTCAACATTAAACAACACGTAACGGTGTTGCTTGTTTTAAGTGGACTCTCATCAATTTCCGATTGAAGGATGACTTCCTATTATGAGCTGTCAAGTTTGAATTGCATATTATAGTCCTAATGCTCCCCGGGCCAAAGTGAATTTGATGCCTTCAATGTCATTTTGATCGTCATCAACAATTTCCTTTGTGGTCGCGAAAACAAGGTTTCTAACTCCAGAAAAGTAACCGAGACAAAAATCAAGCTTTCACGAGCGAGGTACCCTTCGGCTATTGAGCCTTATGGAAAAGCTTTATTATTGACATATGATTTGAGAGTTGACAAGTCCCTGTAGGAATTAAATGGTATTATACACACACTGAATTTCATATAACTAAGTAAAAGATAAACAAGTAATAAATGTATACCTTTCGATAGGGTACATCCAGCGATAAGGTGTGGGACCTCCAAACCGCACCTCTCTAACTAAATGAATCACTAGATGGACCATTACTGTAAAGAAGGAAGGAGGAAATAACTTTTCCAGCTTGCATAACGTCACAGCAACTCGAGATTCCAGAAACTCAAGATCATCTTCAGTTAAATCTTTTAGGCAAATGTGTCTAAAAAAATCACATAGCTCAATTAAAACTATGGCTATACGTGATTAGGCAAAGTCCCACTTAATTCGTACAAGTATTCTTGCATCAACATGTGGCAGTCATAGCTTTTCATCCCAATAAGCTTTCTTTCTTTTATTTGCACACAACGTGATATGTTAGATGAATATTCATCAGGAGGCTTGATAGATTTGAGGGTTTGCAAGAAAACATCTTTCTCGTCTTGAGTCATTACATAACATGCTTGTGGAATATACATATTATCATCTGCCAGATGTTTTTTTGGGGAAGTTCCTTTCGTAACCCATTTTTATTGTAAGTCAAACGTGCTTTCATATTGTCCTTTGACTTCCCTTGTTGTGCTAGTAAAGTCCCAGTAATGTTGTCACACACATTTTTTTCAATGTGCATCACGTCAAGACTGTGAGGCAAAACCATTCAAGCTTTTTAAATGATATAGATGAACCAAACAAGATAACTTGGTATACTTAGCATCAATGTAGATTTTTTGCTCAGCTTCCTTAAGTAAATCATTAAATTTATTTTTCTCATTTTTATCCATGGGCTCACTGTTGATTGGACATGCGTTTATTTCACTTTCACCCATATGTTCGCGACTTTCCAACGGGGCTGCCGGGAATAGGTCACCTAATAAACCATCCATGTCATGTGAAAATAATCCTTCATCCTCAGACATCATTCTAGATGATGATGCCTTACAAACTTCCCCGTGATCTTTCCAAATTGAGTAATTTTTTTTGAAACCCGAACATATGAGGTGATCGTACACTACTGCTCTTGTAAGGAATGACATATTGAGACAATCAATGCACGGACATAAAATCTTCCCATGATTTCTTATTTTCTTAAAAGCAAAGTCTAAAAAAGATTCTACTCCTTCTACATATTATGTACTTGCTCTTGGTGCAAGATACATCCAACATCTATCCATCAGAGCTTAAACAACCATCAAGAAATATCAATCTATCTGTATTGCCATCAATATATAACTACACAGTTTCATCTTGTTCAACTTAGTTATTTGCGCTAAGAGCAAACATGAATCACTAGCTGATATTAACTAGTCTATCACATGACGTTCATGTTGATAGACTTGGTTCGATGTTTCTATACACCATTCCACTAATATAGCCATTCCTGCAATGGCATTTCATCTAATATAGTTTCACTAGAGGTGATTCTCGCGTTTTTCAAACAAATAGTATCTAGCTCGTTTCAAATTCATTCTTTGAGTTAGGCATATGATCAAACACCTTACATGCATCAGATTCAACTATCAATTAAAATTTACTGACCTCTAGTTAACTAATTTAATAACTAATTTAAGTCAGGCATTTCATCAAACACCTTATAAGCAACAGTTAACACAACATTTTTAGAGCTCAAATTCAATAAATCACAACTAAATTCAGCTAAATTTCATTTCAAATTCAACTAATTAATGAAATCAACTAATTAATGAAATCAACTAATTAACGAATTCAACTCATTAACAAATTCAACTAGTTAACAAAATCTATACCTGACGTTTTGCGAGAGGTTTGATGAGTTTGTTAAACGCAGGTGAGATGTTTGAAGAGATTTGGGGGAGCGCAGGTGAGATGTTCGCTAATTAGAGAGGTTGAATTAAAGATGTGATGATCATAATAACTCTTTACATCAAATATTAGTGTGATGAACAATATTTAATACACGCAGGTGAGATGTTTGAATTATGACCTGTTATGATCATAATAACTCTTTAGATCTGGGGGTACGCCTTTCTTAAAAATAAGTATTATTTTTGTAGATCATACTATACTAGTAATAAGTATTATCTTATGATTTATATATTATTTATATATTTATATATTTATAATATTATATATTTTTTTAAAGTGTGGTCAAACTAGAGCCGGTCATCGGGTTAAAATAAAGAAACATGAACCTAGAATTGAATCAAAGTGAATCGAGTCAACTCAAAACCGAACTGAACCATTTTGGTTTAGATGCTTTAGGTGTGTTTTCTGTTCGGTTTGGGTTGGATCGGCTCGATTTGGTTTCCGTTCGGTTTTGGTTGGACCGGTTCGGCTCGGTTTTGGTCGGACCGGTTTGGCTCGGGTTTCGGTTCGGTTTCGGTCAGAGACCTGTTCGACTCGGTTTGCGTTGAACCGGTACGACTTGGGTTTTAGGTTCAATTTGGGTTGGACCGATCCGACTCGATTTTTTGATTCGGTTTTCAATCGCTTTTGCTTACCTCCGAGTAAAACTGTACATTTACCCACACTTATTAAAATTTGTAGATAAAACTATACATTTGCTCACATTTAAAAGGTGCAGGTAAAACAATACATTTGCGGAGTAGGTAAAACAATACATTTGCTGACACTTATTAAAAAGTATAGGTAAACATGAACTTCTACTTACACTTTTAAAAAGAGTATGTAAAAGTAAAACACTAGACTTTTACTAACACTTTATAAAAAGTATAGGTAAAACTTCATATATCCTAACACTTTTTATAATATGTAAGCAAAACTTACACTTTTTTAAAAAGTGTAAGGATATGTGGACTTTTGCTTACACTTTTTATATGTGTCATTAAAAAAAGTGTCAGCAAAAGACCTTTATCTTGTAGTGGTAGTAGTAATCTATGCATGCCTATACCAACCATCCTTGCTCGTTACTAGCTGCGCTTGATCTGATCTCCAGAATATAATAATATAAAACTTATCACACATAACACAATTATAAAGGACGTTTCCAGCAATAACCAAAAGAGTTGGGACATCTTTTATGAGTTTGTGAATGCGTCACTTCAGTAAGCTGTTTACCTTGAAAGCACACCGTGATCTTACTAGGCAGTCCCTCGCTCTTGATCATTGAAGGGATTGAAGAACAAGGTGATCCTCAGCCATTGTAGAAAAGGGCAGAGAGTTACTGTAAGTTTACGGTGCTTACACCTTGTGCAAGTGTGGGTTCTTCAGTTTTTTGCTCTTTCTAACCGTATAATCCGTCATTTAGGCATGAGCTGCTGCTTACCTTCATTTACTTTAAAATCACACAAAAACACATCAAAGTTCATTATAAAGTATTGTATTGTGTGCGTTAAATGATTAGCACGAAAACAACTACGACCATATCATGTATCATTAAGTAAAAGACACACAATGTTATTGTCACATAACACGACTTTTTGAATCTTCGTAGTTTCTGATTTCTTCTTTTTTATCATCACCTGTACAGTTTCCTATGTTGAAACCTGGGACCAAGAGAAATGAGTACCATTTGGAGGCTAGTAACATTTGTTATTTTTAAAAAATTTTGGAGTTTAACCTTTTAGCAATTTTTGCTACATTTGAAGGCTAGCACCGTTTGCTGGTGTTGCAGCAAAAAATAGTGACCCCTATTTGTTTGAAGGGATAATGTGTCTGCGGGCCACGCATTCTCTCACTTTCGTGTCTGAAGGCCATACAAGACATCCTTAATGCTTTTACATAATACTAGTTGGATACTCGCGCATAGCGGCAACGATAAAAATTGCTAACCCAACTCGCTCCGCAATTCTCTACCCGCTTAGAGAATTCATTTGTTTGGGTTTCCGTAGCTTTCCCGCAACACCATATTAACATCATTCTCGATTGTATAAAGACTCACACACTCTCTTACCCATCAAATATTGTCTCCAAAAATATATATCTTTTACGAATCAAGTTTTTATTCAAATTAAAGTTAAAGTTGTTAAAAAATTTAAAATAAACTCACTAAAAATGTGAAAAGCTAAAAATTTATAAAAATATATCAAAATGGATGTTGAATTAAAGATCACGAAATTTTAAAAAATACGATGAAATTAAATCATAAAAAAATAAATAGATAAAAAGATATGTCAAATTGAAAATAAAAGTGATTTTTTAATTAAGAAGTGACACATGTCACCTTGTGGTGTGATTTTCTAAAATAAGATGATTATACCTCCTTATCTTAATTTTTGATGGGACTCACATTATAAATGTTTTATATAATAGTATAGATATTCGGTTGGAACTGATGGAATTTATAGACATAAAGACCATATTAACTATTATTAAATAAAACGTGTACCTTTTAGCAATTCTTCAATCAAGAAACAATAAAGATCAAAGTATGATCTCTCTACGGATTTGTACACAATACGTTCTTAGCAATAGAGTATGCTAGTACTAATAGTGTTAAACAATCGTCTTTGGAAAACCTTGAATAGAGATTAAGGATTCATTAGTTGTATATATCCCTAAATCTCTCTTTCTTTCTCTTTGTGCTTGATCGACCAAAACCATTTATAAGGGTGTTCGGTTTTGCTTTGTTCGACGACAAGGAAACCATAATGATTCTTGTTTCCTTGCCGTCGAACAAAGCAAAACCGAACACCCCTATAAATGGTTTCGGTCGATCAAGCACAAAGAGAAAGAAAGAGAGATTTAGGGATATATCCAACTAATGAATCCTTAATCTCTATTTATAACCTTCTTAATACTTGGTCAACAAGCAAAAGCCCACCTCCTTTGGGTTGGGTTTATTCGGCCGGTTAGAGCAAAAGGGAAGGGGCATAGCCCACTTTCCTTTTTCCCGATTTTCCTTTAAAGTCCTTATTGTTTAACATTTAATTAATTATATCTAAATATATTTAATTAACTATTACCAACGAATTACGTGTGCATCTCCATAGGCTCAAAACGAGACCGGACATATATTATTTATATGTACATTCCATCAGCCCCACTTGGACAAGTAGAATAATAAAATATAATAACATTGTTAGCGTCTAGCAACACGTCAATTGCTCCCGGAAACCTTTGAGAAGTTCCCTAAAATACATTAAAATAATAAATCATTACATCCATTGTTTCACAAATGCCATGTTAAAATAAATATGGATCCGTAGTGCGATTCTATTTTAATGATTCTGTTTCTCGTAATTACATAATAAATCAAGATTACAATCTAATCGGGACAAATCCAGATTACCATTGGGTTCTGGCCAGACACACATCTGATTAATTACACGAGGGGCCCAGTAACATTATTATTTCAATCCTGTTGAACGAACAAATTCTATCTTGACTACAAGTATCTTATCATATATTTCAGAATACTCATGAATATAGTCTTTATGGCTACCTTGTTACGGGTAGTGTTAGAAGTATATCAAAAAGTACCATCCACATACATAAAACTAACTTGTATCTCAAGTCTAAGGATTTAGTAACGTAAATCATTTACAAGTTTCACTTGATGACGACGATCCATAAAGTGAGTGACTTGTGTTGGAGAAGTCCGACATGCAAATCTATTGAATATCATGTGAGATGGAGAACCGTTCTTTAAATATTCTACGAATATAACCAAACACTCAAATATGTCTTAATTCAATTATATTCTCATATAATTAATTAACATGGACTATTTAGAATAACATTTATTCACGGATTAAACACGCAAAAATAGACCAATGATTATAATGAAAAACGAATCATAATCAAATACTTCAATTCAAAAATAACATTGTTTAACAATATCTTTCTCATATCCAAACACTAAATAGATCAAATGCCTGATAATTCTAGTCTGACATCATGCCATCAAGATACGACAATCGTACTTGTTGACAAGGCCAAAGATTTCATTAACTCGTTTTGATCATTCGGAATTGAGAATACTTATTTCAAGAATTCCAATAAGTGAAGTTCTTTGAATATCTATGAATAATGTTTTGTTCGTCATATATCCAATATCTTGACCCAATACTATAATAATCTTTATAAGGTGTGTGACATCAACTATTGACAACAATCATCTTTCACAGCTTCCAAAAGTGTAGAGCATTCTTATTCTTTAATGTATAATGCAACTATGCTCTTAGTTGAGCACAACTAGTTCACATGGTGATCATTAAAAATGAAATCATACCATGACTAGTATTGAGTGTCATCTCAATTTGATTTAGCATCCGTGAATACAAAACAACCCCATGCTTTTAAAATCTATAAACAATGAATATTCTCTTAATAATGTTTGGCACCTCATGAACTACACAATTTTCATTGGTTACGTCCTAATATCCCCCCCCCCCCCCCCGCACAATAATTAATGCAATATAATAAACTTAGATTTTTCATTACTATGGACAAATCCAAAATCTTAGAGAAGATTTTCATAACCAAACATATTTTATTAATATATTCAATTCAATGATTATCTAATAACTTTTGATTAAATACCAATGTTGTCAAATCATCTTGCATTCTGCATGATACAACTATTCCTATACACAATATACATAATGAATCTTTTAGTCTGACTTAAGATTTCATTCATGTTCTATCTTATCAAAAGATATGCATCCATTAAGACTTTCTAAATGGTATGTCAAATTGTGTTAGATTTATATACCGCATACGTTCATAGCAATTAACATATTATTTCAAGTTTGTACATTCATTTCATAAATCTTTCAGGTAAAGAAAACCTGAACATAATACGCCCCCAGCTTTTAAAATTACTCAGATTTATCTAATTTTAAAAATAATAAAATTCAATCAAGCAAATGATTTAATAATAAACTTAAGATTATCCTGCTAGATGCTTACAATAATCCATACTTGAATTCTTGTCATTTGTACACTTCATAAAGATTTTATAAATTCATAAACTCCTTTGATTACTAACCGTCTCTCGCAATAGTAATCAATTCAAAGAAGAGTATAAATTCTATTGCCATACTTTCAATCTAATGAACTCTGTATTACAATCAACATCTTTATATTACTTAATGGTGAATGAAAGAATATAATCACATCAATTGATTATGATTAAAATCCTATCTTAATACATGCATTAAATATGTATACAACATTGTCCATATGAGTTGTTGATACCTAAACATTTACCACTTAGTTTTTCTTCTCCTAAAAAACTCATTATAACTTCACAGTCAAACGTAATAATTTTAAAGATCAAATCAAAATTTCAAATTAATTATCTTGTGGACCCATCTTGAACAATACATAGCATGTGCCTTTGTCAAATTCAAAATCAACATGTATACTAATGGTTTACAACTGATACCAAATTCCTAAATTCCAATAATTGCATCTTTAATAGGTTTCACCATGATCCTGTGACTCATATTCCTCAATGTTTGTATAACATTTATCAATCAGTTATAGTTATCCTTGCGATCTATGAACAAATATTATATCATTATGAGGTTTAACAATTGAAAGCCTCGATATATATTCACTATTGTATTCAAGAAGGTTATGTATTTTGTATTTTTTTTTATCCTTTTAAGATCTAAAAACGCTCCCACTTGCTTTTTGTAATTTTAGACACTTCTATAATTACTTAGCATGTAGAGGGACATTACAAGATACATTCACAGTTCCTGAGTTTAGTTTGTTAATATCATTTTTCATAAGACTTTTAACAAATTTAGAACTTCAATTTCTTAAGACTTAATGTGAGTCATCACATTCCATAATGATGATATCTTATTAACCTTCTAGGCTGGAGTTTTATTGAGTATATTCAAGACTTACTCATTTTTCAACCTTGACTGATTGAGGTAAAATATTAAGTTATCTACATCAATAATTCAAAGAATTTTTGATTCAAAACTTAGACAAACCATGAAAATGTGGTATTCTATGAGTAATTTTATTGTTGAGACATTATCACAATCTTTTAATAACTTAATATTCTTTAGGTTACATACTAATCAATTGTGTCATACAAAATTGAATATATAGTATTTTTTTAAAAATGTTTGCATGCAATAATGTATATGGCTTTAACTAGTTCAAGAACTCTATGTAAATATCTTTTCAAGAGATATAACATGTTAACTATACATTATTTTGCCTTTGAACAATTCAAGGACTTTTAGCTTCATGTCAAGCTCAGAACATATAACTTACTTTATGTTATAAGTCTTAAGCCTTTAAAATACTTCATGTGTTATTAAAATTTACAAATAAACAGTAAACAATTAAACTAAAAGTAATTCTGAACGCCAACTCTTGGCTTCAATAGTAATTTCAAGTTAATCAAGATTACTTCATTATTTGGGACATTCCAAGAGCATATAAACCTTTTACTTGAAGTAGTCTTAAATCGAATATACTTTCATTATTTTTGGTACATTCCAAAAACACAAAACTTTTTACTTAAGTATCCTTTATTTCACATATCTTGACATATGTTTTCTTACCTTACGGTTAAGATGAACCTTAAGCATATTACCTTATCATATTATTTTTAGTCATGTGTTGTACCTTGCACACAATAAAGATTTCTCCCACTTGTGCATGGCACAACATCAATACAATGTATCTTAAACAACACGTAGTTCGTTTCGTTTTATATGTACAATATGAAAGGTTCCACAAATACTAGCGTTACAAAGTAGATATAGAACCATGTTGGTTTAATAAGAAAATATGCACGACTATCCTTAAAACCCATGATGTCTATTAGTTAAAAAAATTAATATATTCATCTCCAGACAAACGAGATATAATCTTGGTAACAACCAAGAAATAAACCTTGTAGCTCCCACTGAATTAGACAATATTACATTAATGTCTTGTTCAAAATAAGTCACGATGCAACCGTCTGGTTATGACAACATTGCAAGTGTTTCCATACTAGTGAAAACTAATTTGATCTATTTATTTTCCAACTTCCTTTGAAATCTTGATTAGTAACAATTACTTAGATTTCAAAAGTTCTACTATGTAGATGAGGGACTATCCATCAGTGCTATTTATTAACTTAAAAATTGGGCATGCAATTTCCTCTTTAATTTTGATTAAGACAAACAACTATATACATTGTACTGGTTTGCCTTTACCACTTAAAAATTGGTATTTCCTAATCAAGAACTCATAAAGCATCTTACATTAAGATGTTATCATTTGATAGCTTTAAGAACATATTCTATAGTTATCCGAATGTCTTATATGTTTCAAAGTACTCACCACCGAATAAGGGTGATGAAATATATATGAAAATATAAGTCATGCAATCTACTTAACATTTAAGTATTCTATGAGTTTGATTACATTAGGACAATTCCTACGTTCCTATTATAACTTTCCGGAGCAAGAAAAATATTAGGAATGAGTCTCCATGTTCCTTACAAGGAAATGAGTCTCGGTTTGACTTCTTTGAAAAAGAAACAAACCATTGTTTACGGTTTTATCGGTGCATTAATACTATTAATAGAATCGCAAAATTCAAATTAAGTATTTCGATAATACTTTCTTAAAAAAATTAAATTACCCATTGCTTATAAAATAACAATTAATTTTCGATCAAGTTAGATCCTCTATGACTCTTACACCACCACCGCATCAGTTGATCTGCTAGTGATGATGGTAATTCAAGGGTAAATAACGTTTAATAATTGCATCCAATACAACTCCTACATTATGGGACTCTACTTTATGTACATCACATGTGAAAAACATTCAAACGTGAAAAAAGAGCATGTTTTTTTATCCACATATTCCACTAGTTAAGTCTCACCCTATCTTAACTTGATTAAGTCGGTCCAACAAAAACTGTGATTGTATAGCACTTAACGTCTCACTAATAAGTGTATTATATCACATTGGGTTACAAAACCATGAATAAGTCTCACTAATCATGGAAGAGTAAGTGCAAGTGTTTTTCTAGTTGGATGGGCAACAAATACTTAGTTTTTAAAGGTATAATATTATTACGCGTAAAACCATGTACAAAGAGCATGCAAACATCTTTGTATCATTTAATTTATAAAAAATTTACTCGATTAATTTTTAATATAAATAAATTGGACTATTCCACATGTTAACTAATCATTAAAGGTATCTAATTTAATCATGGAAAAGATTATAGAATGATAAATAATCCATTCAAACTCTAGAGCCATTCGCTCACTTCCTACATAATATACAAGGAAAAAAACTATAAACGTATTCCGTTATTATAGAGATAATGTATACGAACAAGACCGAGAGTCATGATGAGTCTCCCCGAACCTTATCCTTACAACTATATAGTACTTTTAGTCAAATTACGTCATTTAATAAAATTCTAAACATTTTAAAGATATCAAAACACATTTATAAACTTTGATTCTTTGCTAGTCTCGGACTTGAGTATATTTTTAAAACCATGTAAGGTCGATTCATTTAAGTGCCACATAAACTTGCCAGATTTATAAGTTTAATAATAAATCAACATTTCCATGTATAGTTTTAGTCCGTTTCAATTTTTTGTTTTCCGAAAAAACTCCTTGCTGATGTACAATACATAACAATTTATCAAAAGCATAACAAAAAACATAAACAAACTAAAACATATATCCGATTAACACATTAATCACTCTCTCCACACATGCATAACAAATTGATATAACCTATAAAACTATGTTGATTTAAATTAAAGACAATCATAGCATAAAAAACTGTCAAAATCAATTTAAATCACTTCAGGTCACGTCAGAGATATAGCAAGAGTCTTCTCGGAGCTTTAGCTCAAAACTACAAAGTTTATATCTAAGAGTCGTGGACCACCCAACAAAATTTTAGATTTTTTCAACATCGGATGAATATATTATGAATATTTTACTAACAGGTGTCAGAACACTAGAAAAAACGAAAAATTCAACTAATACACATCAAGATCCGATTTTTATCATCAAATATGCATGTTTAAAACTTAACAATTATTATACATCCATATATCATATATCTCATGTCATCATCCATGGTAAACTTGTAAGATTCACCATGGATCTCATCAAATTAATTAATAAAGCGAGAAGATTCATATTAACAATTAATATATACCGACTATTAACAATTAAACCACAAAATCCATCAAATAAAAATTGCATACATCTTAGGGTTTTGTCTAATTAATTTTATTAACCCTAATTAGGGTTTATGAACACAAGATAATCAAATAAAAAATTAAGACAACATCAAAACCTAGCAATTTTTAACGTTCTTAATAACAATTATGTAAGTTATAGATCTATACGACCGGCTCTTGACGCCACTGTTGGAATTTATAGACATAAAGACCATATTAACACTTAATAAATACGAGTACGCATCGGAATAATAACACATATGATCTTCACATAGTCATATAATTAACATAACAAGAAAGTAAAAGAAAACGTGTACCTTTTAGCAATTCTTCAATCAAGAAATAATAAAGATCAAAGTATGATCTCTCTACGGAGTTGTACACAATACGTTCTTAGCAATAGAGTATGCTAGTACTAATAGTGTTAAACAATCGTCTTTGGAAAACCTTAAATCAAATCAACACAAGAAACTATGTTTCTTGTTTCCTTGTCGTCGAACAAAGCAAAACCGAACACCCCTATAAATGGTTTCGGTCGATCAAGCACAAAGAGAAAGAAAGAGAGATTTAGGGATATATCCAACTAATGAATCCTTAATCTCTATTTATAACATTCTCAATACTTGGTCAACAAGCAAAAGCCCACCTCCTTTGGGTTGGGTTTATTCGGCCGGTTAAAGCAAAAGGGAAAGGGCATAGCCCACTTTCCTTTTTCCCGATTTTCCTTTAAAGTCCTTATTGTTTAACATTTAATTAATTATATCTAAATATATTTAATTAACTATTACCAACGAATTACGTGTGCATCTCCATAGGCTCAAAACGAGACCGAACATATATTATTTATATGTACATTCCTTCAGGAACAGGGGTTCATCATTGAATGAGAACATAAGAAACTTACACTCTGTTCTCAAGTTTAATTTTGAAGGAAAAAGAAAGGAAAAGAAAGGAAACTTAAGCAAATGTGTGTTCTTGAGTTTTTTTAAGAAAGGAAAAGAAGAAAAATGAAAGGAAATTGTTGGCTAAAACTTTCCTTCCAAAAATGGGAGGAAATGGAATGAAAGTAATATTTTACATGTCAAAAGACATAATTGTACTTGCTTTTTTAACTTGAAACCTCTCAAACATGGGCATAATTGTAATTGAATCAACTTTTTTCCTTTCTTTTCCTTCAACTCAAGAACACAAATATTTTTGTTAACTACTTAAATTTTTCTTTCCTTTACCTTTTTTTTTTTCTTTTACTTTCTTTTCTTGTGGTTTAAAACTCGAGAAGAATCCCATTTTACATCATAATGGAAATGTAATAGAAAATATAGTTCTACCAAGGGAGTGTTTGTGACTAAACCGATTTTCAGCTTACCGTATTTGGGGTAAAATTGGTTATGATTCTGAATTTGATATTTTGGGTAAGTGATCAAAAAGATAGTTTTGCAGGAGTAATGTTAATTCTGACTATCCCCTGACACTTTGTGATAATTTTACGTGAGGGAAACAATCATTTTATTTTGTTAATACATGATTATTTTTGTTACACAATTTACATGCCTAACTTTATTTACTTCTTTACACTTCTGTGATCATTATATGAGTGATTAGCTTTTTTGTCCATCGTTTTTAGACAAAAATAAAACAACAAAAAGAAACACTAGGCTCCACATATACAAATCTGAAAATGGGGTTGTATAAACTATACCAAGCACAATCAGTTAATCACTCTTTGATTACACATCTTTCTTTTTACATTGATAATACTGTGGTCTTGTAATGTTACCGACTGACTGCAGTGCGGACCTAACCGAGATATACAACACTCCCGAACATAATGAAGGCGAAATCAAAGCCATCAAGAAAATGACACCAGAAGAGTTGAAAGTAGAACTGAGATCTGATATCGAGCTTATTCAAGTTACAGAACCCACAAAGAGAGAGGCAGGGGTTATTGTTTCTTCTGTGGATGAATTAGTAGACAAACTTAAGAACGAAGCCCATGTAATCTAAACTGGCTTTTTCTTCTAACCGTGATTATACTTCTAAAAAAGAAAAAAAATGACAAGAATGATGGTAAATGCCGGTTGTTGTGTATGTTTACTGTTCTAATCATTCGGTTAAAACCATGTCGTATACTTGTTTGTTAGTGATCTTCTCACAATAAGAGTTGCTTTGTCATGGGTTATATCGGGAGTCAACAAAGTCAAAGAAAGTCAAACCTGCTGATAAGAGAATTTCCCGCCCATCTAGCTATTTACTTGTTCTTATTGTGAGTAGTCTAATCATTGTTCTTAACAAGTAGTTTGGGTATTTATACAAAGGAAGTGAATAGCTAGATGGGCGGGAAATTCTCTTATCAGCAGGTTTGACTTTCTTTGACTTTGTTGTCTCCCGATATAACCCATGACATTATATTGTGTCTTTGAAGCTCTTATGACAAAGCGGGTCATTGGTAAAAGACGAATTGAAGATCAGAATGTCTTTATGTATTAGAACTCGTGCTACCAAAATCTTTAGGCTATATCATTATTATTTTTTTTAAGTACATTGTCGTGTAGGTCACCTATCTCGTTAGAGTCTAATGAAAATATGTCCTCAGTTTTCAAGTTTATTATCTTTAAACTGTCGGTCTTTACAATTTTATATCAACTTCACATAAGTTCTAGAGTCAGTCAGAAGGTATTTGGGTCTCCCTATGTGTTAGTCTCATTCAGATGTTTGGGTTCCATGTCTCGAGGAATAGGTAAGCAAATTTCCCTATAGTTATTAAGTTAGCATGTGATCCACTTCTTTTCGATAGTTGCTTTCTATTTAGCTTTGTTGTCTCACCTGGTTCTTTTTAATGACTGTCCTTGTTCTCTTTCTTTGCAATTGCATTACTTTCTGTTTTTGTATGAATGTGTTTGCAGGGATACAAACGGAAAAGTTATACTAGGAAATCAAATCCGTCTGATAAACAACTGATGATACGGCCTTGCTATCCTTCTATATATCATAAAAATACAATGCCATCAGTAATTTCAGAAGTATGTGTTGTCACTAATAATTCATGGAAGGTTGAGGATCTGGTGGACTCGTTTTGCAATGGCTGTTTTTGGTCGGGTAGGGTGACCAAAGTGTTGAGTGAGGAATTGGATTTATATTAGGCTCATTATTTCCTTTTGTTACAGACTTGACTTGGGTAACTTTGTTTACCTCAGTAAATCGTTTTATAAAATCGGTTCCACCTACCACTTGAACTAAGTATTTTTTTTATAGCATTTTGGCCTATAGAAGACTTTTTGAACTGCATTAAGAGTTAATTTCGTTATCAAACCCTTGTTTAAAATATTCTCCTCATAACTTTACTTATCAGTAGATTATTAATCTTGTCGTTGATCACCGACTTTTGTAAATGTTTTATATTTGCATAAATATTAGAGTAAAAAAGCCCTGTATAAGCAGGTTATTATGTTAATTATCTCTGTCAGTGCACTTCATATGTTGCTCCATCTAGGGAGCTTGTTTATGTTCTGCTCTGTCACACAGTACATCTCTTGTGATGGGCCTTCTGCAGCTTCACGTAATTCACCTATTAATACAGTTCTAACCCTTACAGATTTTCTTTAAAACTTGTCCATGGATATATGATGTGAAGTAGAGCAACTCGACTGCGTTTCTGATATGTGTTCTCGTCTTTAATTTTGTGTAGATCGAGTATCCATTGCCTCCCGCAGGAGAAGGGAAAGTAGATGAGACTTATGAAGCACTTTGTAAGGATTTACGCCCATCCTTGGTCTGGTCCCAAGAAGAAGGCTGGATATTGTCCACGGTGGTACTTTTCTTCCTTTTTTCTTTCTTTCTAATATTGGCTTATTTCTGCATATCCTGTCCCTTTTATTATTGTAACTTATTAAGCCTTGTTTGTTAGAGGAATAACACCCGCACAATCTTTGTTTAGCGACTTTCCTAACAAATTTGATATTGTGTGCTAGTTACATTAAAACGCACCTCTGCATAAGATAAAAGAATTTGTATTTCATCTGGGACAGAGTATGCACAAAACTAGTATCCATTATTACAAAATTCTCCTTTGAATGGTAAAAAAAGATCTCGTAACTTTGGTAAACTGAGAAGTAAAGATTTGTTTGAATTAGTTTGGGCTGTAGATGTAAGGTAGAAGAAGGTTGCAACTGCTATGACCAAATTTAATTAGTTCCACTATAGATCATCACCTGTGCAATTCAACGAATACCATTTTCAGACTCATGTTTACTTATACAATATGCTAGCCTTATATAATGAAAGGTTAACAGACTAAAAAGTGGGCTGTGCACTCTGTGTTAGTATTTTATACGGTTAAGGTGTTAAGCCTTTCATTTTGCTTCCTTGTGTAGCAGGGTGTTTGGACGTTTTTGCTGTTCATGATATGATTCATAAATCGGTAGAATGAGTCGATGAACCAACATGCTTGGATGATATATATAAACATGTAATGTATTTGGTTCATCAAAATCAATAGCGTGCGAGACATGATTTGTCCAATGCGAAAAAATGTGGTTCAGCAGAACCCTTCTATAGATAGTGTAGGACTGCAGGCGGACGTGTGTTAAAGCGCCAACTGCTTCTTGATTGTTACATTTTGTTCTTCAAATGCAAATCCAAATGATCCGTTTTCAGATTTTCTAATCTAGTTTTAGGATCAAAAACTAGCTTTGTTTTATTAATTATAAACCTGTGCTCATTGATGTTGAATTTTACATGCAGGACGGTCGGACTGCAGGTGATGCACAGCTTATTTTTCCATCACAGAAAGGTAAAGAAAATTTTAGCAGTTATATACAAAAGCTGTCTTTCCGGTTTATTGGCTATTTCAACTTCAGTGATCAGTATATTTCGAAAACCAACTCTCTGCCAAGTGCTTTAAAACTGTTAAAAGAAGTTCACTGACACTTACATTTCTTGCTTCACTTATAATCAATCTTTTAGAATTGTGATGAGTTACTAACAATTAGTGAATGTACACGATTGACGAGTACATGCTAATAATAGTTTCTTATAATTTGAATAATAAAATAATGTATTCGTTCAGGCACAGATTCGGAGAGGGAGGAAGCTAATGATGCTGACAAGTAGGCGATTCACCTCTGGATGCATATGGTACTGGCACTAGCAATTACACTCGTATATCATTAGATCATTGGTTGAAGGCGAAACAGAGATGCAGAGTTCAGAGGCCATGGATGTGGCTATTTGCGAAGATGTGAAAATGGACGATTTGGAATCTATAGACAGTATCTCTATCATTGGTGTTCAAGAGAGTAATGCAGCAGCAGCAGCATTTGATAAAGGTAATAATATAGAATAGACTTGAATATAATGCACGAAGAGACACTGGAAGCGCCCATACTTGATCTGGAGGAACTTGCTAACAAAATTAGATGGACTAAGAGCATTTTGCACAGCCATCAGCCACCTAGTAACGTTACAACTCCGTGGAAGTTCGCCTAACCCGGTTCACACTATGTTTCACTTGGAAACTTCATTTTTTGTTACCTGAAGATGTAATTAAGTAGGATTATGGTAACCAATTGTTTTGGTATATGATTAGAAGGTCTTAACGGACGGCTAATTTGAATAACAATGTATCATCTCAGGCACAGATTCCGAGAAAGAGGAAGTTGATGATGCTGAAGCGGTAGGCGATTCACCTCTGGATGCATATGGTAACGGCATATCATTAGATTCATTGGTTGAAGGAGAAACAAAGATACAGAAGGCCATGGATGCGGCTGTTTGCAAAGATGTAAAAATGGATGATTTGGAATCTATAGAGGGTAACGCAGCAGCAACAGCAGCAGCCTTTGA
>BQNB010012015.1:43687-80124 GCA_026074375.1 Tanacetum coccineum
AGAAGGTATTGGATATAGAATAGACTTGAATATAATGCACGAAGAGACACTAGAAGCACCCATACATGATCTGGAGGAACTCGCTAACAAAGATGGTTGAAGCGCATTTTGCACAGCCACCAGACAACTATATATGGTGAAAAGGTCTTTTGTGGACGACTAATGTGCTGATTTCTGATCATATCACTCGATACTTTGTTACCAAGTTTGTAAATACTATATATAACTAACTTTTAGCAACAAATGCATGATATATCTTTCTTGCTATTATTGTATCTACTAACTTCCAGTAACAGAGGTATAGGAACAAAAAATACATGGGATCACAAAACCATGAACTATTCTGATTCAGATGAAGAAAATAAAGTTGAAAGACAATATCGTACAAAGAAATAGAAAGTCAACCTAAGAACTTCATGTCTATGGGAATAGGTATGGGTTTAGAAAGCAACCACCTTTATGGGTTTGTAGCTAGTTTTGAGGGTTTGATACCATTTTTATTACCATACCCTCAAACCAAACACACTCACCATTAATTTGTGTGCTTGGTTTATGGGTACGGAGTGAAGGAATGGGTTTCATTCCCAATAAATTGTTTGGTTAATGGGTTTATTTTAGGACTATGGGTATGAAACCCATGAAACTAAGCATCATCTCGGGTTTACAAAGCCTATACCCATTACGATACCCATCATGATTCCCTTGACAAACCAAACACCCCCGATCTTACATATATACTATGATCAAGCGAGTATTGATTGACATGCCAAATTCGTATGCCTATATGTCTAATCTTATGTCAACATTGTGTCGGTGACGATAGAGGGACCCACTTTTTCACAAACTAATAAACAACTTCCACATCTTTAGACATAAAACTAGTCACACATTGACCTCTCAATCTTTTTCCTGATGAAGCATCTAACGTTTTTGACTCGAGACTTGAACGTCTTTTATAGAAGAGAGCAAATTTTTTATGTTAGAAAAGTGATTTAAACTCTAAGGGGCGTTTGGTAAATTTGTTTGACTTGTCCACCAAGTTTGTTTGGAATTTGGAAACTATCTTATGACGGTTCGTTTGGCCTATAAATAGGGATTGATAGGTTTAGTTTTCTTTGTACCTTTGAATATTTGTTTCGTATCTTTTGGAATTAGGGTTTGTTACCTTTGAATTTGTCTTTGTAATTTGGTTTGGTATTTGAATAAAGCTTCCGCTTCGTTTGTTCGAATTTGTTTGTTTCGGGCTTTTGAATTACCAACAAGTGGTATCAGGAGCTAGGTTTGGTTCGTCATGAAGAAAAAGAGAAAAAAGAAAAGGTTCGTTTATAATTTGTTTGGATCGAAGTTCGATTGATTTGGTTTTGAAAATTGGGTTCGGTTCTTGGATTGAATTTCGTTTGTCTTTGTTTTTTGCATCGAATCGGATTGAATTGGTTGGACCCCTTTTTTGTTGATCTTGGAAAAAGCGATCCTCGCTGTGTAGATTTGCAATTTGTTTAGTATTTGGTTGTTTGGGAATTTTGGATCGTCTTTAAATTGGGCCTGCAACTGGATATTTTAGGCTTTGGGATATTTGCCTATGGTTTCGAAACGCATGCAGTTTTGGAACATTTGTTTTGTATTTGAATTTGGTATTTGAATTTGGACCATAATTCTTATTAGATAAGTGGATCATTAGAATTATTATCCGTATCATATTTGGAGCATTTGAATTATTAGAGCTCGTTTGTCAAGTTATTTTGTAACTTGAATTTGTTTGATACGGATAATAAATTTGATGTTGGACTGTAATACTTATCAAATAAGTGGGTCATTGGAATTTGAATTTGAATTTGATATTTGGGTCGTAATTATATAAGTGGACCATTAGAATTTGGTATTTGATATTTGGAATTTGAAGATCGATTTTGGTGTTTGAAGACTTGGTAATAATCGGGTCGTTTGAAGTTTGTTCGATCGTTTAGGAATTTGTTAATTTGAAAATTTGGATCTTCGTTTGTCGGGCTTTTGAAGTTTGTTGCTCGAATTTGATTGTCTTTGTTGAAGATCGTTTGAGCCGATTTGTTTGTTTGGTTGACCGTTTTGAATTTGTTGGTTAACATTTGATTGTTCGTTTGAAGTCATCGGCATCTGCTTTGGATCGATTTTGTTTCGGATTTGCTTTTGGGAATCGATCGTTTGTTTTGAATTTGGCTAGCATCTCTAGCGTTTGGAAATTTGAATTTGAAGACGAAAAATTCGTTTGCTTTGAAGTTTCGAGCGGAGTTGAAGTCACAGTGGAGATTGTTAGAAAAGTGACTTAAACTCTAAGGGGCGTTTGGTAAATTTGCTTAACTTGTCCACCAAGTTTGTTTGGAATTTGGAAACTATCATATGACGGTTAGTTTAACCTATAAATAAGGATTGATAGGTTTAGTTTTCTTTGTACCGTTGGATTGGAATTTTGTATTGGTATCTTTGAATATTTGTTTCGTACCTTTTGGAATTTGAGTTTGGTACCTTTGAATTTGATTTTTTAATCTGATTTGGTATTTGAATAAAGTTTTCGCTTCGTTTGTTCGAATTTGTTTGTTTCGGTCTTTTGATTACCAACAAGTGGTATCAGAGTCAGGTTTGTTTCGTCATGAAGAAAAAGAGAAAAAAGAAAAGATTCGTTTATAATTTGTTTGGATCGAAGTTCGATTGATTTGGTTTTGAAAATTGGTTTCGATTCTTAGATTGAATTTCGTTTGTCTTTGTTTTTTGCATCGAATCGGATTGAATTGGTTGGACCCCCTTTTTTGTTGATCTTGGAAAAAGTGATCCCCTCTGTGTAGATTTGCAATTTGTTTAGTATTTGGTTGTTTGGGAATTTTGGATCGTCTTTAAATTGGGCCTGCAACTAGATATTTTGGGCTTTTGGATATTTGCCTATGGTTTCGAAACGCATGCAGTTTTGGAACATTTGTTTTGTATTCGATTGGTATTTAAATTTGATATTTGAATTTGGACCGTAATCCTTATTATATAAGTGGGTCACTAGAATTATTATTCGTATCATATTTGGAGCATTTGAATTATTAGAGCTCGTTCCTCAAGTTATTTTGTAACTTGAATTTGTTTGATACGGATAATAAGTTTGAAGTTGGACCGTAATACTTATCAAATAAGTGGGTCATTGGTTGTTAGAGTGCTGTATTGGACCGTAAAACTTATCAAATAAGTGGGTCATTAGAATTTGGTATTGATATTTTGAATTTGAAGATCGTTTTTGGTGTTTGAAGACTTGGTAATAATCGGGTCGTTTGGAGTTTGTTCGATCGTTTGGAATTTGTTAGTTTGTCAGTTATGGATCTTCGTTCGTCGGGCGTTTGAAGTTGGTTGCCTGATTTTGATTGTCTTTGGTGAAGATCGTTTGGCCGATTTGTTTGTTTGGTTGACCGAGTTTGATTTGTCGGTTAACATTTGATTGTTCGTTTCGAAGTCATCGGCATTTGGTTTGGATCGATTTTGTTTCGGATTGGTTTTGGGAATCGATCGGTTGATTTGAATTTGGCTAGTATCTAGCGTATGGAATTTGGAATTTTGAATTTGATTTGAAGACGGTGGAGGAGTTTAAGTCACGGTGGAGATTGTTAGAAAAGTGACTTAAACTTTAAGGGTTGCTTCGTAAATTTGGCAATTTGTATGACTTGTCCACCAAGTTTGTTTGGAATTTGGAAACTATCCTATGACGGTTAGTTTAGCCTATAAATAAGGATTGATAGGTTTAGTTTTCTTTGTACCTTTGGATTGGAATTTTGTATTGGTACCTTTGAATATTTGTTTCATACCTTTTGGAATTAGGGTTTGGTACCTTTGAATTTGATTTTGTATTTTGGTTTGGTATTTGAATAAAGTTTCCGCTTCGTTTGTTCGAATTTGTTTGTTTCGGTCTTTTGATTACCAACACTCATTTTTTTTATTTAAGTACTTTTATTCACAAACTAAAAACGTAAATATCAACGTAAAGTACGAAGTGTTAATAAAAACGTCAAGACAAGAATTTTGTGTTGCATGTGAAGCACTAGTCAATTTATATATATTTAGTATTAATTCCCGTGACAAATTCTTTCCAAAATTCTTCTACAACAAGAGATATTTTAAAAGGTATTAAATTCTCACTTAAGATAAACACAATATGTATATTTTTTAACGCGGAAGTATATTCTTCTGGGTTGTAATCCAACGAAGTCGTGAATTGAGATTCGGAAATATTCGGTATTCGAGTCAAGATATGAATAAAGAATTTTTTTTGAACTTTTGAATATACACCTACGAATTAATAGCACTGATTAAAAACATTTAACTATGCACGAAATTTTAATACACGAAAATTAAAAACGTGAGCTAAAACTGAAATTTAAAATCTAAGGCACTACTTTTAACAAATTTTATACTTAAAAATCACAAATTTAAAAAAGGAAAATTTTAGGAAAAAGAATTAGAATTTTTTAACTATTTTTGAATTTTCTATGATTTTTTTTAAAAGGAAAAATGAATTATATAAAATAAAACTTTTTCTAAAAATAAAAATTTACAACTTAAATTCTATTTTTATTTTTCAAAATACTAGAATGAAAAAGAAATTTTTTACAAACAGAAATTGATTTTACAACTATTTTTACTATTTTATATGAATTTTTAAGGAAAAAAGAAATTACCTAAAAACCTATTTTAATTTCTAGAAATTTAAAATTTTATTAGAATAAATAAAGAAAAATAATTTTTACTACTTTAAAATGTGCAGAAATAATTATACCAAAAATGCCAAATTTTATAAACCAATTAGAACTCCTAGTTTTGCCAATTAAAACCTAAACCCTAATTTTATTAAAACTAATTTTGAAAATATTAAATCGATTTTATTTAACTAAAAAGACAGGGTAAAAAGTGAAACAATAGAAAGTAAAGGGTAGGCGGGGTAACTAATAGAAAATTACACTACAATGAAAACGGGTAACCCTTAACTATTGAAAAAGTACAAAACAGACCCTACGATTTGGCTTATTATTGGCTTATTTAAAAAATGAAATTTAGCAAAAACTTAAATTACAAGTTAAACTTGAGCTATACTCTAACATTTTAATAAAAGCTCTTTGAACTTTTTAACAATGAATAGCAGGAAAAATTAGCATTTAAATATGAGTTACAAAAACTTAGGATTTGCTTAAAAATTTCTACTTTTCTAGTATTTGGCTTATATCTAGCTTATTTCTAAATGAAAATAAAAACCAAAAGTTGCTAAATGAAGCTTATGATATGCACTAGGGATTTCTAAAAAGAAATAGTATAAGTAAACTGGGATTATCAGAATTTGCTTTGAAAAGCTTAGGTGCAGCTTAAAAGCTTATAACACTGTTGATAAGCAACACCTTAATAAGCTAAAAAACTCAAAACTAAATCCTAAAGATTGAAATTTTGAGATTAAGCTCTAATATGAATATTAAGTAAATCTAGATAAAAGGATTTTGAGATGAACAACTAGAATTAAGAAATCAAAAAGAAATAAGCTAGTTATCTAAGCTGCTAGTATGCCTCTTTTGTAAGAAGATTAAAGCTAGACTAAAAGCTTAAAAATGGAATTTAAAAGTTTATCTATATTAATCTAATGGAGAACTATTAAGGTGCTTAATTCTAAGTTCTATATCCTAATTTCAAAAGCTAAAAGACAGCTAGAAAAGTGATAGAAACAGCTGTAAATGATAGTTACTTACTGATATTGCTGGTGTACTTGACACAAATATTCAAATGCAGGTAAAATACTCTAAGCTTAAATTCTATGTCTAACTCTCTAAATGTATCTAAGAATAGTTTAAACAATCTTGACATTAGAATATTAGAATGCTTTGAAACACTAAATTACAAAACTACTTGAACCTTAAAACTGCCCTGGTGCTAGAAACCATATCCAAAAAGGGGGGGCTTATTAAGCTCCAACTTCGAAAATCTATCAAACTACGTTTACAAATCTTCTCTAAAACTTCATATCTTAAAAAATTAATCTATGTAAAAACTTTGACTGTATTATGTTGACTCTAATAAGGTCAAAAATCTCCTTATTACCAAACACTACTTTTCTAATACTGTCCAAACTATTTTTTCACTTAAAATTATTTTAAAGTTAAAACTGTTTAAACCTTATATCTACTATATCTATAAACTAACCTATTTTAAGCTATTTCTAACTCTAAAAACTAAAGACTTATTAAAAAAATAAGTAGTTACTTAGCTAGCTAATCCTTTTTAATGACAGAATTAATACAATGAAATGGATGCCTAAAGGATTCTAACTACACCAGCTTAAAGTAACTGCATCTTTAAACTAACTAAGCAAGTTTGAACAAGTTTAAGCACAAAATTGCAAAGAAATAAGCTAATGGATTAAGCTATGTATAAACTGAAATTTAAAAATATTAAACTAAACCTTTTATCTTGTAGTCTCTGACCTTAGCCACTCTTTCTGAGTGAGTGGCTTTCAAATCAAAACCTATATAGCTACCTTAGCCTCTAAACCAATGAGCTATAAGCTCAATAAGCTGAAAGTAGCTTATAACCTCCAAAAGCTTCCATTACTCAATCAACTTGAACTAAAATGAATAGAGATGAATAAAAGTTGACAAAAACAGTATTTAGAAAGCTTTTATAAACATAGGGATCCTTGTGAACTAGGAGAAAGCTCAATAAGCTTAATGAGGCTTTTACAAAGCTTATTGGCTAAAAACAGCTTTTTATATGAAAACTTGAACACAAACATCAACTGAACTAGCTTTACTGCTTAAGAAAGAAGAGTACAAGATATGAATCAAAAAGTACAATTGACTTGAAAGATTAAAAGCTTAATTTCGAAAAATGAACAGTACACGTGAGCTAAAAAGTAAAAATTACAGAGAAAACTGAAAAATTAACACACACACACACTAACTTCCCTTTCAACAAAACTTTTACAAGATTTTTTATAGATGAGAATGATGAAAAGAAGATGTGACAATCATCATCCTAGCCATGGATTGTTCTCTTTGATTCCTTGGGTTAGATGCCTTTGGTGATGTGTTCGGACCAATTAGAGGTTGCCACGTCATAGAAATGACGTGGAGATGGTAAAATACGAGGTAGGTTTGAATAGGGAGAAACAGGGAAGGGATTTGTGAAGGTGGGTTTGTTTGGGTTTTGGGCGGGAAAAGAGGTTAGGACGGTTAGGAGAAAGGTATAACCCGCGCTTGGTGTTTAAAGGTTTTGGGTGTTTATAACACACTCGTCCCTCTGTTTCTTTCTATAAAGTTTAGTGTAAAATGAGTTTAAAGATTGACAATAATGGCCCTTGTAGTTTATTCAAACTTTGGCAGCCTTGTTTCCTTTCTTTAATATCTTTGATAAATTGCAAAAACTGGGCCCTTTTGTACTTTCTATCTCCTTTTTCCTTTAATAAACCCACTTTCTAACTTTGAATAAACTTTGGTCCTTTTGGACTTTCAAAACATCTTCCTAACGAGCCCTCTGAACTTTTTGAAAACTTTCATTATTGATCTTGACTTCATTGGGTCTTTATTGACTTTTTTTCTTGTATTTGACCTCTTTTAACTTATTTTGACTTTTTCCTTTTGTCAGGCTGATCCGGCTTTGATATCTCTCCTCATGATCATTTGTCTCTTCATTTCTTGTCGGTTTTTGCTTGTTTTTGCTCTTTTTGCCTTTGATATCCTTTCCTGCACATTGAGACACAAAAGCACACATATTTCCATCTTTTGGCATATTTTTTTGCTTTTATTGCGCGGAAAATCCTAGTTCTTTATATAGACATTAAAAACGTAAGACGTATTAAATTAAAAACTTGTATTCATAAATTAAAAACATTATATAGAATTCAAATATTAAAAATATCACATTTAAAGCTAAAATTAAACATTACGAGACAAGTGTTCGATTAAATGAGGAATGAAATATATGTTGTTTGAGTATGAATATGAGAAGTGTGTATAAAAATGATGAACTTTATAGGTATTTATAAGTAAAAAAGTGGGTATCATATTTTTTTTTAATAATTACGACGGATGAAAAAGGAAGGGGGCCCACACATTTTCAAACTCACTATTAGTGAGTGACTCACCATTAGGCTTATATATCACGTGCTCGTAGTTAGGAAGGGTGTATATCGTCTGCTAGTTTCTTTCTAGCCCTTTTTTAATAAAATTCCATTTGCCGTTCAAAAAAAAATTAATCGTTTGCTATTACAGATAAATATGAAAGTCTGATCGGGTTGATTATAGTACGCCTACTTGAAATTAATACTGCAAAGTTTAAAGAAAGGTTTTTATAATTTGTTGAGGGTAAATTTTTATTTCGCAAAAATTTAAATTTTTTGCATTAATAATTGTATTATTCTTAAACCGTGTGTTTTTTATTGATGAAGAGTTATTTTGAAATATATGGAATATCAGGGTCGTCTCGTGGTTTTTTGAGGCCCTGTGCCATTATTACAATGTAAATTTTATAAACACGAATAGCTTATGTGTATGCAATATAAGTCCAAAGCGCGAAAAAGTTTTTTGATTTAGTGTTCAACAAAATTAGTAAACCAAACTCAAATGGTCAAATTCGTCACGCAGCGTTGAGAACTTTTTCGACAACATATATATATTTTTGAAATTTAAAAACATAGTAAACCTTTTCTAAATAATTTTTAGAGCTTGGGCTGAAACTGTCAGCTTTCCAATACTTTATATACTCTTTTGAAAACTTAAGATAAAAGTGTAAATTTTTCAAACTATAAGGTGTATAAGGTAGATGAAGTCATCATCTTCTTCACCTGAACACACACAGACCATTACCCACCTTCATATGCCTGTGCTTTAAATAACTTAAAATCAAAGGATTTTCGTCCATTTAATAATATGTACCAAAGAACCTTAGGTTTTAGAACACCTTATTATCAATTTTATGCTAGAAATCAAATTAAACAAGCATTGATGTCTATAATCATAATAACCCGTATAAAGTTATGGTGCCCTCATAAAATCAGAGGCCCTGTGCGGTTGACCACCCCGCACATGCCAAAATCCGACCCTGTGGAATATCATAGACAAAGATACTCTCAAGTAATTCATAAGAAAATTGTTGTTGAATGTTAAAGAACAACTTCCGAAAAAAATCATGAAATAATTTATCATTCAATTATTTGGTGGTTTGCGTTTGTATTCGGCTAATGTGGTTTCTTATTATGCTTTTGTGGCTTCGGAGGATCAATCATATGTGCTATAAGAACACATGTTATGTGAGAGTAAAATATGTTATATGATAATGGCAGTAGAGGAACAAACAAATTAAATTATAGGGGGGGAAAATTATTTTTTGGCAATAGCAATAAAATTCGACAAAAAAAGGTAGGATTGAAATGATAAATTGAGTATTGTTACATAGAGATAAAGGATTTATAATGTTTTAGAGTGTTAAGTGTTAGGTTTTAATGTGTGTGTGTGGGGGGAGGGCAATTTGAGTTTTCGGTGTGAGGCACTTTTAAAAAAAGCTCAATTTAAATAAAAAAATACACTAAAATATCATCTCGTTGGTCTAGCCATGGAGGGTACCGCTCCCATATAGTAGGCATGCATTCGCCTTTGGATGATGGTTATGTTTGTGCTCGGGCTTGTCTTCTTGATACAATTACAAGCTTTGATTTAGAGGTTTCACTATTTTTTACAAGAACTGCGCCGGAATCATGCTCTACGCCAGAATCGTGCACTGCAAAGGGGGCTTACAATCGTGCAGTGCTAAGGGGCTTATTAACATCGACTAATATTTTGTAAAAAAAATTTGTGTGTGAAAGATTTAACTTTGTTTAAGTGATATGGGTCTTAAGGCTCTAAAATATTTTGACAATCTTAAAAAGAACTCAAAACAGCTGGAACTTATCACATGCATAAGCTTATTTAAAACAACAATTTATTCCTGAATTACGTATGAATCAACTCAATTTATCTGCCATAAACAGGCCACTATAAGACAAACCTACTAACTTAACTCTTTACTTGTATTGTTTTAATTTCTAATATTATAAAGAAAACTTCAACTAAAGAAAAGTGTACTTAAAACAGATTCAAATTAATGCATTTTTAAGCCAAAATTCATGAACTCAAATTCCTTCATCCTAAGGACTCTTTTTATGTAACCAAGGCTTAAAACATTTAGAAAACTAAATAGGGACCTAACAGATTGGAGCATTTGATATAAAACACTTTTCAAAAATAAACAAGACATAATTCTAGCTTATGAAAACCATTATTTAGACATCATTTGAGCTTTGTGAAATTATGGCTCTAATGACTAATTAGCCAAACTGTCTTAAACTAATTGTTAGAATGCTTGACCCAAACCACCCCTTTAAGCTTAGAGTTCCTAAATTGGGCTATAATAGAAACACAATAAGCTCTAAAATGCTAAAACTTATGAAAAACTTAACAAGATATTGGATCTAATAAGCAAAACTCATTTGAGAAATAAGCCATTACGAAATAAGCAACACTAATAAGTAATTATACTAATACAATAAGCTGGTTCACTTTAAACTTAAACTATCTAAATTAAACTAAACAATAGAATAATTAAGCTTTCATTAAACAGATTAAGCCTATATATAAGCAACAATTAACACAGATATTAAGCAAGATATGATAAGCAAACGGGGGAAATAGCTAAATTAAAGTAAAAAAATGAAAACTTACAATGCCCTTTGCGTAAACATGGGCATAAATGCTAACTTAACTGCTTTATCATCAACTCTTAGCTTGTTTTCACACAAGCTAGTATGGTCATATAAGCCCCTTCCAAGTTTGGCTTATCTTCCAATTAAGCTGAGGTATTTTTAGGGGTGAATTTTTGGGTGAACTTTTCTTAAACATAAACACTTTTTATTGCTTTTAGTAAAACAGATTAAACAAGAGCTTATTGAGCGTCTTTAGACATTTTCAAAGCCATATAATTCCTTAACACAAAAACCAAAATTTTAACATAAAAAACTTATCTTTCATTAAAACTTTAAAAACATTACAAGACTTGAAAGAAAATTTACAATAAGCTATTATAAGATTAAATTAAGCTGTAAATTACAATTAAAAGATAGATAACTTAGCTTATGCCCTAATGGCCATTTTTTATAGACGAAATGAGAAGCCTCTCAGGTCGTCAATGTGTGTTTTTTCAGTGAGGAGAATGAGAGACCTTTGGAGTGTGTTCTCCAAGCCTTAAATACTCATAGCCTTTGAATTCATTTTGTGTTTCTTTAATTCAATCTAGCCCTTGATTACTTTTCTTGTCCAAATCAGCCACCTTAGGTTGCCAAGGTGGCTTGTTCTTCTTGCTGGGGGTGGTGATTTTAAGTGGGAAGGCGTTGAGTGGGTTTGTCTGGTTGCAGAGAAAAGAGGGAATGAGACGGAGTGAATAGTGACAAGGGGGGTTGGCGGGAAAGTGGTTTCAGTGTTTGATTGGGTAGTTTTCTGTGGAATTGGTGCAAGGTTTAACGGGGGTTAAGGGGTTAAGGATTGTTGGGACTAACGGTGCAATAGTCACGGGACTAACTATGTTTAGTCCCTTCAAGGACTAACGCGTGAAAAGGTTGTAGGATAAATGGAGCTAACTAGGGTTTAGGATTGTTAAGTGGTTGGGCTTTTTAATTGGATTGGCCAGGATTTTATTAATTGGATTTTGGCCTTTATCAAGCTTTTGAATTTTATAGAATGCTTAATGGCTTCGACTCGGCCCATTAACTTGGTATGGGTTGAGACACATTTAAGATGCACACGTCTTTGGCTTCGACTTTTTCATCTCTTTCCATTTTCGTGAACGGTTTTATGGTATTGGCTTTGTTTTTGTCTTTAGTGATTATCTGTTACCTGCATATCACAAATCCAAAAACGCACATTATATTTGACATTGTATGTCTGTTTTTTTAGTCATTTAGCTGTTTAATATGTAAAAGATATGTGTAATTAAAACACATACAGATCCTCCCTTATACACTCTCAGCAACATCTCTGCTTCCAACCAGGGTCCATCCGACCTAAACCCGACCCAACACAATTACTTATATATACAAAAGTTGGGTGTATAACCATGTTCTCCGTCTTTTTACCGATCTAATCAAGCCTCCCGGTCCGAATTATCAGTATGTGGCACTCTATAAACACGTTGTGTCTTCAAATACAAAAACCACCTGTGATTTCACCACTTATCTTTCATCAAAACCTACCAACCAAGATCAATAACACTCAATCCATTAAACCATTACACACATTTACACCAAGAACACACACTAAATCCACCTTGACCCACAAGGTACTTTTGCATGTTCTTTGTTGTGATTACTTTTTTATGATACTTTTTAGTGTTTTAACCAAATGGGTATTTTTAATTTTTACTAATATTAACTAAAAATGTTTGCCTTTTGTGTTTCAAGGTTGTTGCATTTTGTGGGTTACGGACGAGGCTTATAAGAGAAAGCAAAAAGAAGAGAAAAATACATATTGAAAATGTTTTTGTTTGTGGGTCATTTGAAGAGGGTTGTGCTGATTTGAGGTGCGGGCGTGGATGGGAGTAGGAAAAGGACGACGTGTTCAGCCGCATGTGTGTTGGTTTGAGATGGGTGATCAGGTCAAAACACAAAAAGGTACCAAAGCGTTTACACAAAATAGGTTCTTATTTCTTTTGAATTTAACAATTTTTACAGCTTATACATATATAAAAAGTGTTTGTTTAATTGCTATATTTGTTTTCAACAAATGTTTTAGTGGTTTTGATGTGTGTTGAGGTTATTCGGGATTGCGTGTGAATAAGTATTTATATGCTGCTTAAAAAAATACGCAATAGAAGAAATGGTGTTTGGATTTGGTTATTTTGTAAAACAGTATTGAGAAAAATATAGTTTACCTTTTGTAATGTGTTTACTATTGAATGATGTTAAAAATGTAAATATGATTTTGCTTCAAAATAAGAGATAAAGCAAAAGCAGTATGGAATATGGATGGCACATAACTGTTTGCTTGAAGTATAGCAATCTAAACGCTCTTTTAGTTAGTTGTTTGTATGTAAAGTTTGGGTCAAAGATGTAGCTAATTGTGGATTTTGTTTGCAGTTCGAACGATGTGATTGAGAGTTTAGAGAGTTGATTGGCAGATCAGATTACGTGCACTTGATTCGGAGTGCAATGGAGAATGTCAAGGATTTGGCGAAATCTAAGGTTTGATTTATTTGTAGGACTGCGTGCGAAATTAGCGTTGCTTATAGTATTAGGGTTTGGGTTTAGATCAACTGTGAATTAATTTAGCATATGTGAACTATTGAAGTTGTATGGCACTGCATTTTGAGGTAGATTATATGATTAATGCATTTTCAGCGTTTTCTTAAAGAAAAAACGCTTATGAAAATGTTACCATTGTGGTTACTTTTGTTTTGTCCTCTTTTTTGTTCGAAACTGGCTTATTGTTTATGACCTCTACTCTTGCAGGCTTTTGTTTTTGCTGTGCTTGGTATTATTCTCTTCGGAGCTGCTTTTGGGTTTTGGCTGGTGCGAAAATATATCATATCAGATGACGGAGAAGTCAATGATGGTGTAGATCTGTTAAATGGTCCATGTTTATTGTTGTAGTCACATGCATTTTCCTGGTAGGTTATTTCGTTCATTAGTTAATTACATACATGCAAATAGAATCATGGCTACGAGTTTTTTTTATATGATACTTCGACCGACCACTTATTTTGTTTATAGGTATCACTATATCTGTTTTATTCACATTGACTAACTTTCTAAGGTTTCTCTCTCTTTTTTAGAGCACCAATGACGACCCTTTGGCGATGGTGGCAATTGGATTTTTTGTGGCATTATATCATATGATCGCTAGGATGAAGGGGCTCTACCATCAGTAAGTTCTTCATTGCTCACCTTCCACCTGTAGACGCTAGATTGATTAACGTTACAGAATTGTAATAATCTAATTTGGGTCACATTTTAATTTATAAATTCTATTCTAGAGGGAAAGTATTTGCATATTTCCCCTTACTGATTTTATGGGGGTGTTTGGTTCAGTATTGTTTGACTTACTGGCTATTACTTTCTCCACATGTTTCGAACAAACATGTATAAGATGTTTATACGTTATAAAAATCCCTTTTGATCTACTTTCGACCCGCTTGCAAATTCATGCGATTTAGAATTCATGAATCCATGACTTATTGATATTATATACGATTACTAAATGCACATATCTTAAAATTGAAACATGTTTGTTCCACATATTTAGTCTATTGCTAACAGTAGACTACAAGTAGGTGGTGCGAAGGCAATGGTGGTAGGACACGCTCCACAAACTACATGAGTGAATTGGTAAGTGACCATATCTGCTAATTAAAGGGTATTTGTATGTGCGTTTTGAACGTAGTTATGTGCGTGGTTTTGCCGAGTCCCGTATCTTGGCAGGGCGGCCACAACTAAGTTGTGGATGCAGCCATGGCGGGTATTGATTGGTTAGGTCTTTTGCCTAATTTGTTTTTATGTGGCAATGAACTCAGCCAACCGGCTGATAATATATTAATTGTTACGTTTTAGCAAGCGTGTAATTTGGAAAAGAAAAAAAATCCACTTATTTTGCAACTGAAATCGAGCCCTATCTTGGAGGGGCAACACGAGAATGTGTTTGCAGCCATGCCGAGTCGAAGTCCCTTTTACCCGATTTTGTTCGCTGTTGCGTGACAAGCTTAATATTAGCACGTATAATCTGACCTTTCGACTGTGAGAAAATAAAAACTAGCTATCGCTTCTAACTGTATCAAATATGTTCACCCCATTTTGAAGCAGTTTGTTTGGGGTTGCTTATGATTTCGGCTTTTGGCTCGCATAACGAAACTTCCGACACAACCTATGCGCTTTAAACATGAAGCCAGTTGTTGACAAAATATTTGTTGCTTATATTAAGTTGCACAAAAAGATAGAAGTGTACATTTTAGGATACATTTAGTGCCTACATGTGATCCAACATGTGCACTTTAAGTTTAGCATCAGTTGTGCTTATATTAAGTTGTATAAAAAAACGTAGACATATATAGTTTAGCATACACTTAGTGGCTACATTTGACCCAACGCGTGCACATTAAGTTTAGCATCAGTCGTCATTAGCAAATAGCTGTTGTTCATATTGATTTAGGCTCATAAATTGGCCTTCTAACAATTAACGATACTGTTAGCCAATATGCAAAACCAAAAGTGGATCAGTTAAAAGGAAAGTCTATGATGACTATGATCAAAAAGAGGAGTCACTGGTGACTTCACAATATACTTCGCTTACTGATAGGAGAATGACTGCAATACTAAGGCTTGAGGTTGTCTGATTTTTGTTGTGGGTTGTGTTTGACCAATTAGCTAAACTTTGCTTGACTTCATTTACAAGGGAAAATTCAATAATTGATAACGCCCAAATTATACATGTTTCTATGGCGTTATTTATGTTTATTCTATCATTTCTCGTGAACTTTTGGTACTTAATTAAGCTTGAATTGCTTATAGGTTCACTTGAAGACTCCAGAGACCCAAGCTCATGAATCTATACACTTTGGGAGACGAATACAAGAAAAGAAAAGATTTCTAGCCAAAGTTCAAGAAGTCCGCCGCACTTGCTACATTGTGCGCCGCACTTTCCCCTGAAACCCAAAACCGCCGCACTTATAATATTGTGCGCCGCACATTTTCCCAAAGTTTGATGAATTAAAGTCTAATAAATGCACCTGCATTAACTCCTTAAAACTGCCGCACTTCCAGTAAAAGTCATTAAATGTAATCGCATTAACTCCCAAAGTTCGCCGCACTTTTTCCTAAGTGCGCCGCACTTTGCACCCAATCTTGCCTATAAATTAAGGACGAATTTGCATCTTTCATCACAATCATTCCTCACATTCTATCCTATTTTACACACACATACTTTCCCTCCTTTAACAAAAACACCAAGAAACACCTTTTCCTTTGAAGAAAAAGATCTAAAGATCAAGAACGAAGAAGTTTTCTTACCTAGTTGTTGAAATAATGGAAGTTTATGTAAAGTGTGCTTTTGTTATGAACTCTTTAGCCATGAGAGGCTAAATCTCTAATGCCTACTCGGTGAAGTTACGATAATGAATAAGTGTTTGGTATGATCTTGATCGCTTTAATCTTAAGCTTATGTTGCAAACCTGTTATATCTTATCTTATCTATTTTTGCTTATCAACTTAGATTATATAATCATATCGGTATAGGTCAAAAGATCCGTTATGATCTATGTGGTTTTAAAGATTTGTCTATGGTATTTAACGTCTGTGCTGAGAAATCCACTTTCGTAAATTGATAAACAAAATAAGTTTTGATATTATAATAATTAGATTATTTGAGTGACACATTTGGTCTAGTTAACTAAATATAAGCCTTAAGTTAATCAAGTTAATTCGTAAAAACATTTTCTGACGAGAAATCATTTTTATAAATTAAAGTCCCATCTTCGAGGTCAAATCATTTCCAACACTTATAAATTATTCTCAACTATCCGAGTAGTCATCTTTATTATCAATGATAAAACTAAAGTTATTTTCAAAATTGTTAAAGTCTATTTTCTTTCTGATTATCTGAACACTACTCTAATCCATGTGGACGACCTGGTCTTACCTAAAAAGATTACACTGCATACGTGGGTTATACTTTTACCAGTGTGTTTCCATATAATTGTCTGGTATTTTCAGTCTTATAAATTTAAAGCTTTTGAAACACATCAATCTCTCAATTTATTTATATTTTGGTTAACTAATCTAAGTTAATTCTAATCTAAGTCAAACCTATGCTAATCCTCTGTTAGTTCTAATCCTAATTCTAACATGTAAAGGGGGGTTTTCAGCCTGAGAGACTAGCACGGGTTTGTTTGGTGACTACAATCAATTCAAGACACTTTAACCCACGCAAGCAAATTAACAGAAAATAAAAGAGCGATCGAGCCTTATGATAGAAAACTGTATTAGCCATTATTAATCCGATTAGAAGTTGGTTTGTTTATTCAGTGCAATGATTACTTATCTCGAAGAGACATATCATTCTTAGACTTAGGCGGGACTTCATCCTAAGACCTAGACACATTAATTCTGTCACAATTAAAGCATCCGCATAAAGCATCCTTATTACCTGATTATAATCTATCTTAGGGATTAAAGCAATGGTGATCTTGTTAAACCCTAGCTCATAGAGACTTTACCCACTTACTGCTTAATGGCAATTTATACTCTAGTAGTCTACTTGTCCAACTATCCAATGGAATCAGAACATTACTTGTTGAATTATCTAGATTCACCTACTAGTCAACATGTTCAATAAACCAAAGGCAATTTCCGTTAACTAGTTAAGCCAGAAGCGTATCCTTAGCACGATTTTAGAAGGACAATACTTGTGATCCTATGATTCTAGATGTATAAATTACTATATGGAGAGCTATCCCGGCATCTAGATTACTTGGTCCGTATCACTAGATCCAGTTGAATGATAGGTCGCATACAAAAGTACGTAAACAAGTATGAATTGATAAACATAAACAAGCATGCAACGATAAATTAAGCAATCGAGATATAAACAAAACCAAACATTCAGATCTTCATAATAATGGCTAATACCCGAAGGTATTAGCCTTCAAACATCATAATTAAAATACAAAGTAATTGGGTTTTGCAAGGTAAACTAAACCGAGTCAACGAATGATCAAAAAACTGAACGAATACAAAAGTACAAGAAATTACACTTGTCTTCCTATGGATTGGAATGCCGCTTGCACGACCTTATCTTTGACTCTTTTCTCTCTGAAAATCGCTTTTGTTGGTTTAGGTATCGAGAATATGATTTAGCACACTTAAAACTCATTTTTGAGTTTTGTATTTACAGGGTTTGGAAGTCGGTTCGATACAGCGTATCCAAGGGATTGGATACGGCGTATTGGAGTCTTCTTGTAGTCTCGGGTGGGGGGCGGGGGGGGGGACCACGTATGATATCCTTCCAGAATACATTCCACATACTAAATCATCATACGGCGTATTGACTTCTTCTGGAAACGGCGTATTGAATCTTCTTTCCTTTTGTGGTCTTTGGTGAGTGACCGGCACGAGGCTACGCCATATTCATCCTGAATAGATACGGCGTATTGGTCTTCAGAATAGTAATCTTCAAAATATATTCATTTAAGCTCCAGAATGCGCGCCTTTTGCTAATATTCACCAAGTACTCTATAATTACTGCAATTCTCAAATATAAACAATTAAGTACCAATTCATGGCAAATTTATTACTAAATAAGAATTACAATACATGGGAATATGGATGCTATAAAAAATACCTTATTTGATGTCATCAAATATCCCCCACATAATCCTACTTGTTCCCTCAAGTACCTTTAGAATCAAATAAAATGTATCCTAAGGATATTTTTCCCGTTAAAACTTTAGTTGATTATTTACAAGTACACCACCAAACCACTTCACGAAATAGGAAGAAAAAACACACATATCACTCAACTACTGTATGTGGTAACATGTAGACTAATTTGCTACAATAGCACGATCGAGATGGGTATTCTATCCATAAACTTTGGCAAGGAAACACATCTTTCCAACGCTAAAGCTAAGGAGTAACAACCTATATAAAGGCAAATATTTGTTTTGTATGAGAGGCTTAGGGTTCTGATACTCATAACTAATCTTTATCGATACCAATATTCCAGGAGGGCGACAAAGACCACACATACACACCCGTAACGATGAGATAGACACATGTGACTGCTCACTCCCACCTCGAATAAGCTAAAGAGTAGGAATAGTAGAGTAATATAGGGTATGGATCTTCTAACTTTCACCAATAGTAATAAACCAACAAGGCAGCTGAGACATGCATACATGGCCGTAACGACGAAATAGACATGCACGCTCGATCACATCCTTATTCGCGTAAAACCCATGGTTAATGATTAGGAAAGGGAATTAAATTGTTGTTAAATAAAAATTACAAAACAAATAGATTAAGTCTAAAATACAAGTTGCTAGACACTTTTTCCTGACCGTTACCATGATAAAGACACAACTATTTACAACGTCTTGATCATAGATAAAAAACAACAACCTAAGTTGGCGTTCCCATAACGGTCAACTTCCCAAACATCCCATACTTTACATACTTTACAAGGCAAGTGGTGATATCTTCCACTTTATACAATACTCTACATCGTCGATTTATATCAACGAATAATCGATCATTTGTGTAATTCCTTCGGTAGTTACGAAACGATTATCTTCAAATATTCATTACCACTTTTTTG
Source organism: Tanacetum coccineum (assembly GCA_026074375.1). Classification (NCBI taxonomy): domain Eukaryota; kingdom Viridiplantae; phylum Streptophyta; class Magnoliopsida; order Asterales; family Asteraceae; genus Tanacetum; species Tanacetum coccineum. Next base: position 63,055 of record BQNB010012015.1, read on the forward strand.
ATTATTTTAATTTTTTTAATTTTTTTGACACAATACACGGAACCAATCTAACTATATACGAAACTCGGAGTAGTTTCACCATCTTCACGATCATAATAATTCCGGATAATTCCTTCGATAGTTCCTTCGTTCTTCGGACTCACCATTAATTGTGATGGTAGTAAAATCACATGAGTTTTGACTATAATATACATTCCCATTTGCAATGTGCAAATTTCCAACCGCACCAAAGATAGAAAATGACACAAGACTCGGGAAATACAAACTTTACACTTTAAGCAACTAGCAACTGTAAATTAAACTTAATCTAACAGGGTAGGTTAAGGTGTAAGGGTGTAACGAAACAAATAATTGGTGTAGTTCCTAAAGGATTGGCTCTACGGGTTGTTCTAGTGGATCTTCACTCTAAAGATGAGAGTGGAAAAGGGTTTAAACTGGAGGTTAACTAACCGGTGTAGTTAGTTAATAAACAACATGGATAGGCTTTTTGGGTGTAATCCTAAAATTTACCAATTTAAACAAGTTACTCCAATTAAATCCATAATACTCATTATTGTGGTCTCGAGTGATATACCAAGCCAAGTTCTAAAGTCCACTACATCACCGGCACACTCATATTTTGTGAAATTTAGGTAAACATTTGGAAACGGATAGGCTAAATTCTCACAATATCTAACAAGGGTTATTGTGTGCGGTTATGTATCAAGTAATTTTCACAAAAGTATGCTTGAATTTTTTTTAATTTGAGCATAATTTAAGCATTTTAATCATGAAAAATAGGACAAGTAAACATTCTAATTCCATCCCCCACTTGAATTATACAACGTCCTCGTTGTATAGATAAAATATTAAAAATACGGGAATTAAAAAGAATTAGAATGAGAAACTCCCATGATATTTGCTCGGTAGATTCTCCAATTTGCGTTTATGAGCAAGATTGAGTGTTGAACAACCGTCTTAAAGTTTCAAGACTCCAACACTTCAAGATCTCTAGATTTTTAAATCCTCCACCAATTTTTGTCGATATTTCTTTCACGAGGTCCTGTGTAAAATAGGAAAAACATGCATTCCTATCTTGGCATCTACGGTTAATTTAAACTAAAATAAAACAAACCAAATACGAGTCAGTCTGGTGGATACGCCGTATCATGTTAATGAATACACCGTATTGCCAGAACTGACAATAATGTTTTTAAAGTGCATAAAAAGTAAAGACTGATAACGTCCAGACAATTAATACGCCGTATGGTATGGAGCGGATATGCCGTATTGATGTCTGGGAAGACAGACTCGATAAAATTAAATAACATTCCGGGTTGTCTCCCGGGAAGCACTTTTGTTTACAGCGAAGTCTTTAAGTTAGACTTTTCTTCAGCTTCTCTTCATTTGAAATCGTCTCTCTCTTCTCCATTCTCTATTTTGGTGTGAATATCCTGCTTGGTTCCATAACATATTCATGAACTATGGTGCTGAACTTACTGCCATGCTTGATTCTATCATACACAAACAAATCAAAATGTCATACCATGATATATACGCAAAAATATAAGAACATGTTTAATAGTTAGATACATCATGACATGAATAATAATAAATGTATAGGTAGATATAAACAAAAAGATAAGGATATGAGGGATCATGGGTCTGGCTGCTGTGGGTCCTGTTGTGCTGCGGAGGTACTGGCACCGTAAGTCCTGCATCTCACATGCCTCGTGTACTCTCTTAGTGTCTCAGAATAGCTCTTATATGTCACACCTTCCCTGTCCATCATCCTTGTGAGGCTAGTGGTAGTCCATGTACAGAATCTGGAAAAATCGTGAGCCATCGCACTAATCAGCTCACGCTGCTCAGTTAATGTCCCACTTATCTCGTGCACGTTTGCCTCTAATCTGGCCATCCTCTGTATCATGGTCCTGGCAGCAGCTGGTGGTGGTGGTGCATGTGTGGGTGCCGAATCAGCCTGGCCACCCTCATCAATAATAGGGGCATCCTGAGCCACCTCAAGGGCACCAGCCGCAACATCGGGCTGCCTCTCTGGTCCCATGGCTACCCAAGCCTAAGTATCATCTAACTGCTCATAAATCTGTAGTCTAACCAACTCAGCCATATCAATAATCTGAATCAGGGCAGTAATTGTCAATCCTTCAAGTATCTCCGCAGTTAGAAGTCCAAAATGCTCAGCCAATCGAGCTATAAACTGCCCACCAGATATATGAGCCCCACTCTTCCTCCTAGCAATAAACCTCCTTAGATATCGGGCTAATAAGTAAGGGATGTTGACCGATCCAACATCCATCCTTCTCAAATATAACAAATCAGTCGCGATTACCTTTTCAGGTGCCTGACTCCTACCAGCAATACTATGTGCCATCATCTGATGGTAAAGTCTCAACACCGGATCTCTAATCAAAGTGTAGGAAGGGGGAGGTCCCAGGAAATCTCCATCATTTGAAATATCTCTCCAATAATCATGTAGATCCCCCTTCCCAGGGATCATCCTCTCACTCTCACTCCAGTACCTAGCAAAACTGAGGGACTCCATCTCCTCCCCGATATGTAATCCCAATGCCAAAATAAACTACCTTCAGCTCAATCGTCTCCTGGCTCCACCTAACTAGAACTGAATAGTACCAGGAGCATCCAAGTCAAGCAATACCTCTCCAAATCTAAGCGTGCTAAGGAACTCTAGAATGAGCTCCCGAACCAGTGGTCCCCTAGTATCAAAAAGCCTCCCCCAAGCCTGACTAGTGAATACATCTCCACCGGCATCATCACGGTGCTCCATCACCATCCTAGCAAACAAACCATCCCTCATAAGCTCAGGCATCCCCTAAAAATCCACAACCTGAACCCTGTGTGTCTCTCGACTGTAAATCCTCCCCAACCTCTTCTCGAAGTCAGCAATATCCGCATCAGTATAATCAAGACCCTGGTACCTAAGAAATAGGTGTCTCTGCCCACGTGGTGGTAAGGGTGCCATATCTGCGAAATTAACGACAAAAGCACAAAGATTGTAGAATTTTTAAACCCTCTATTCTGAGGGTGGATACCGCGTATTCATAAATGGATACACCGTATAAGGATCAATATGCTCAATACGCCGTATAGATTTTAGTCAATACGGCGTATGGGTCTAAAAATTCAGGATCCCATTCTCATCAATACGCCGTATTTAATTAGGATTTAAAATTGGGTAAAATTTAGTCAATACGCCGTATCCATGTGAGTGGATACGCCGTATTGATTATGTATTATGAAAACAAAATGGGGTTCCCCAGTTTACCCATTTTAACCCAATCAAAACTCATAAAGCAACTAACATCTATTCGGGGGGGGGGGTGAGGGGGGGTAAAGGAACTTAATCAAGTTCTAAGGCATATCATCTAATCCAGGAATGCTAAACGGCACATATAAATTCATAATAAGAAAGAACAGCATTCCGTTTATGTAATATTTCCAAATCATGATTTTTTACTTCTAAGTTCATGACAAAACTTCCCGTTCTGAAACTTTTAGTGATTTTATCGTGACTTGTTTCAAAAAGCATATTTGACCCATGTGTAATTTCATTACCTTTTGAAGACGGTATTATATCGATATCATTATCATCATTGTCTTTTTCTGATTTTAAATCATCGGAATGAATAATGTTGAAGGGGAATAGATCATTAAAGTACAAAACATTGTGTTCCTCTTCCTTATATTCAGACAATGATGTTTCATCATTTAAATCAAATTCATCGATATGTTGAAGGTTAAAAACTGGTTCAGTTAATAAATCTGATTTAGACGTTTGAGCATCATTGTAAACAATGGCTGAAAATTCATTCTCAAAATCTTTAAAGAAGTCTAAATCATCAAAACAACTGACTGTAGGCCCAGGTGATAGAAGTGAAGGCATGAGTTTTTCATTATCGTTTTCCGAATCCATTTTCAAATCATTGGTAGAAAATTTTTATAAGAAAAAGAGTTTTTGTCAAAATTACCATGTAATCTTCATCATCAGAATCGTCAAACGAAACTCTAAAGTCAATTTCATCGTTAAGAGAACTTACCGTGGGTTCACAATAAAGTATTTTTTTTAGATGATACCTCGTTATTAAATGCTATAGCTAGGAATTCAGATTCAACGGATCTGAGATCGTGAATGTCTTCATCATACCAGATCTTACCATACTTAGCAGTTTCCCAGTTAAACACTTTCCCACGTTTTCGAGCTTTTTCTTCCTCGAGCTTGATGTATTCCTCCATAGTAATGTTTGGATCTTCCATCTGTAACAATCTTACTTGAAAAACTATTAAATAACTAATACGTCGTATTCAGTGAACTGAATACGCCGTTTTAAACAGAATAAACAAGCAGGAATATAAACTACTCTAAATTAAACTAATGTAATTAACACTACTCCTAAGGGTTAGATCTAATCTAATGTTAAAAACCAAAACATAAAATAAAAATCAAGATTAAGTTTCACTCCCCGGTAACGGCGCCAAAAACTTGATGTGTCGTTGTGTAGTGTTTATTTATGATAGTTCATGTTTTAAATTTATATTTTGCCGACTTAACCAAAAACAACACTTTAACGGGCAGTGTACCTAGTCGGTGGTTTTATATTTATATTTTTCCGACTTAACCAAAAACAACACTTTAATGGGCAGTCCAACTATCTAATGGAATCAAAACATTATTTGTTGAATTATTTAGATTCACCTACTAGTCAACATGTTTAATAAACCAAAGGCAGTTTCTGTTAACTAGTTAAGCCAAAAGCGTATCCTTAGCACGATTTTAGAAGGAAAATACTTGTGTTCGTATGATTCTAGATGTATAAATCACTATATGGAGAGCTATCTTAGCATCTTGATTACTTGGTCCGTAAAAAAACAGTATTAGCCATTATTAATCCGATTAGAAGTTGGTTTGTTTACTCAGTGCAATGATTACTTATCTCGAAGAGGCATATCATTCTTAGACTTAGGCGGGACTTCATCCTAAGACCTAGACACATTAATTCTGTCATAATTAAAGCATCCGCATAAAGCATCCTTATTACCTGATTATAATCTATCTTAGGGATTAAAGCAATGGTGATCTTATTAAACCCTAGCTCATAGAGACTTTACCCACTTACTGCTTAATGGAAATTTATACTCTAGTAGTCCACTTGTCCAACTATCCAATGGAATCAGAACATTATTTGTTGAATTATCTAGATTCACCTACTAGTCAACATGTTTAATAAACCAAAGGTAATTTCCGTTAACTAGTTAAGCCAGAAGCGTATCCTTAGTATGATTTTAGAAGGACAATACTTGTGATCCTATGATTCTAGATATATAAATTACTATATGGAGAGCTATCCCGGCATCTAGGTTACTTGGTCCGTATCACTAGATCTAGTTGAATGATAGGTCGCATACAAAAGCACGTAAACAAGTATGAATTGGATAAAACAATAAAAAGCATGCATCGTTATATTAAGCAAACAAGATATTCCACAAACCCTACTCACTCAAACCCAAACATTCAGATCTTTATAATAATGGCTAATACCCAGGTATTAGCCTTCAATATCATAATTTTATACTAGAGTAATTGTTTTAGCAAAGGTAAAACTAACCATGTTAACGATGATACCAAAAACTAACGAACGATTACAAAAGTATAAGAAATTACACGTTGTCTTCTATGGATTGGAATGCGTTGCAAGACCTCTTCTGCACTTTTTCTCCTTTGAAAATCGATTTTTGTGGTTTAGGTATCAAGAATATGATTTAGCACACTTAAAACTCGTTTTTGAGTTTTGTAGTCGGTTCAATACGGCGTTCCAAGGGATTGGATACGGCGTATTGGAGTTTCTTGGAGTAAGGACCACGTTTGATATATTCCAGATTATTCACTTACTATATCTTCAATACGGCGTATTGACTTCTTCTGGATACATCGTATTGAGCTTCTTTCCTTTGTGGTCTTTGGCGAGTGTATGCACGGATATGTCGTATCTTCCTTGATGGATACGACATATTGGTCTTCAGAATAGTAATCTTCAAAATATCTTCATTTAAGCTCCAGAATGCGCCTTTTGCTAATATTCACCAAGTTCTCTATAATTACTGCAATTCTCAAATATAAACGATTAAGTAACAATTCTTTGAAATAATTATACAAAATGGGTTAAATACATAGGATAAATGATGCTATAAAATAGACGTTATTTGATGTCATCACTAAATATGCTTGTGATGTTGTAGAATGTGATCTGAAATGCATTAGGTTGTATGCTGATGTACATAGAGATGAGTTAGAGAAATGCATTATGCTTGTGATGTGGTAGAAATTGAACTGTGATGTTCTATAATGTATGTTGATTTGCTAGGAAATGGACTGTGATGTAGAAGAATATATATATTAATGTCTTCTATGAAATAATGTTCTGGTGATAATAAAGTTGAAGACAACAACAAACACAAGGATTTACAGAAAAAAACAAGAACAAAAGTTGCTGGAAAAATGTTGCTAAAAAACAATTCAAGTGGAAAAAGCAATGAGTAAGTATTTAATTTAATTTTAATTTTGATTGAATATGCTTGTGATGTGTTAGAAATTGAATTGTGATGTTCTAGGATTTATGCTGATGTGCTAGACAATGCACTGTAACGTATAAGAATATATGTTTTAAACTATTATGTAATAATGTTTCACATGTTAATGAAGTAGACAACACGAACAGAAACAAGGAGTTACCGAAAAAAACAAGAAAGAAGGTTGCTTCAAAAAATGTTGTAGAACAAACTGTTGAAATGGAAAAATCAATAAGTAAGTATCCAATTTAATTTTATTTTTTATTGAAATGATATGAAGTCTGGCTAAAGATGATAATTTGTGCCTGATTATGATTTTTAATTGTTAGAAAATTAAATGAAATGCAATAGGATATTACAAATAAATAACTGCATTAGAGTTCAAGCCTGGTTATGCTTGTGATGTGGAAGAATGTGATCTAAAATGCATTAGGTTGTATGCTGATGTACATAGAGATGAGTTAGCGAAAATAAACTTTGTTTTTTGTCCAAAAATGATTGTGAGTGACTAAATATGCTTGTGATGTTCCTGATTATGCTTATGATGTGATAAACTGACTTTGTTTTTTATGATAAAATTATTGCCTATTCCTGAATAACCTACTGATGTGGTAGAGGATGAATTGAGATGCATTAGGATTATGCCGATGTAGATATGGATGAGTTAGGGAAAATAGACTTTGTTTGTCCGAAAATGATTGTTAGTGACTGAATATGCTTGTGATGCAGTAGAATGTGAACTGAAATGCATTAGGGTGTTTTACGATGTACATAAGGATGCGTTATAACATTAGGGAAAAAACTGACTTATGGTAGAATGTGAATTGAAATGCATTAGGTTGTATGCTGATGTACATAGAGATGAGTTAGAGAAATGCATTATGCTTGTGATGTTGACCTGTGATGTTCTATAATGTATGCTGATTTGCTAGGATATAGACTGTGATGTAGAAGAATATATGTTTTAATCTATTCTGTTTAATAATGTTTCTAGTGATAGTGAAGTAGACAACACGACAGAAACAAGGAGTTGTAGAACAAACCGTTGAAATGGAAAAATCAATAAGTAAGTATCTAATTAAAAAAAATATTATTTAAATGATATGAAGTCTGGCTGAAGATGATAATTTGTGGCTGATTATGATTTTGATTTTTTAGAAAATTAAATGAAATACAATAGGATATTAAAATAAATAACTGTATTGGAGTTCAAACATGGTTATGCTTGTGATGTACTAGAATATGAACTGTAATGCATTAGGTTATAATTTTATTTTAATAATATTTTCAGGTGATACTAAATCAGATGATATTATTCAAAGAAAGGAATCAAAGAAAAAAGCAACAAAAAAGACTCCTGTTAAAAAGATTGATAAAAAAGCAAGCAGACAAGAAAAACAAGCGAAAATCAACTGAAAGCGAAAGTGATTCTGACTTTGTAGTTGGAACATTCGATGAATATAATGAAGTAGAAAGTAAGAAAAAAGGAAAAAGGCCTGCAGTAGAAAAGGATTATGATTCTGAAGATGCAGTGTGTGCTAAAAAGAATAGAAAAGGAAATAAACGAGAAGATAATATGTTGGTTGCGTATAAACCAGAAGGAGAAGCAAAAGTTGTAGAAGTGAAATCGAAAAAAATGATAGGAAAACCATAAATTCAAGAATGTCACCTAGAAATTTGAAAAGGGTTCTCGATTCACTAACTACTTCACAACAGAAGCGTCTAAAACAAATGGGATTTGGAGAGTTCGAAGGAAATTTTAATTTTTATTATGTGCCAGGTATGAGTTAGTAGTTGAACTTTGATTATGCTTGATTATTCTTGTGATGTGCTAGGATTAACTGTGATGCCCTAGAATGCATGAAGAAGTAATTATGCATGAGTTAGTGTTAATTGTGTTTGGAGTTTGACATAAAATGATTGAGTGTGCTTGATTATGCTTGTGATGTCCTAGGAGTTTAACTGTGATTCACTAAGATGCATGAAGATGTAAATAGGCATGAGATATGTGTTAGTTGTGTTTGTATTTTTTGCCAAAATGAGCAAGTTTGCCTTATTATCCTTGTGATGTTCTAGGATTTGAACTGTGATGCGTTAGGAGTGGAACTGTGATGGCCTAGGATTCATGAATTTGTAAATAGGGATTAGATATTGGTAATTGTGCTTGCCGTTTTTGCAAAAATGATTCAGTGTGATTCATTATGCTTGTGATGTGCTAGGATTTGAACTGTTATGCTCTAGGATGCATGAAGAAATAAATAAGCATATGTTAGTAGTAATTCTTATTTTTATTATGTGCCAGGTATTCTGGGATTGTGGGTTGTAAAGAATTTTAATTCAAAAACATGCACACTTGTAATGGAAGATGGAAGTATGATAAAGATAACAAGAGAATTGATACATGATATGCTTGGAATACAGATGGGTGATATCAAAGTTAAATCTCTCAAGGAAAAGAACCTTTTCGATCCAGTCACAGCTAAATGGAGAGGGATGGTTCAGGAAATAGTTAATCATGATAATAAGATTAACATTTCACAATTGGAGACATTTTTATGTACTCTATCAGAGGCAGATTGGTTGTTTGATATTGGGTTTCTTTCACTATTCTTTTCAATATTTGGTCAAGGAAACAAAGACGGTACAATAAATGAAAGACTCATACCATATCTTGATGAGACAGATAAAATCCATCAAATGGATTGGTGCTCCTATGTTTTAGAATCTTTGGTGAAGGAGTGTACTGGTTTTAGTGCTTTCGACAAATTCAATGGGCCATTGCTTTTGCTTGTAGTAAGTTCACTATATTTACTTAAATGTAATTAATTAAATATAACAATGTGATGCAGTAGGATTTAAATAGTAATGTACTAGAATATAAACTATCATAATGTAATGTAGTAGACATAAAAGTGTAATGCACTAGGATATAACACACTAAATGTAGTAAATATATAACATGTCATGTACTATATCTTATACTGATATTAATTTATTTTTTGCAGCTTCTATATGTCAATTCAACTGTGTCTAAAAAGGTAAAGGTTGAAAAAACAGTTCCAGCATTCAAGGCATGGAGTGCAAACCTGTTGCTGAAAAGACAACAAGAGGAACTTGATTTGAAAGGGTTTGGACTTCTACCTATTGTAAAAGGTTTAGAATTCATTGAACCAAAGAAGGTTAACAAAAAGAAGAAATTGAAGAGTATAACAGAAGACGAAGATGAAACACCTGAAAAAGTTGAACAAAAAGAAGATTTCCACTATAAAACTTTTGAGGTACTAATCTTTTTATTTTAATGTGGTAGTAAAATAAACTGTAATGCATTAAACAATTAACCGAAATGCAATATGATGTAAGTTTGTTTTCATTGGCATGATTTTAAGTTAGATGTGAATTATTATGTCTGTGATGTGCTAAAAAGTTAACTGAAATGCAGTAGATTTCTTATGATTTAAGTTTTTTAAATATTTGGTTTATTTTTAAGAGTGATTCTGTTTGTGTCATTTTGACTATGATGTGGTAGAAAAAGGCATGTAATGCAGTAAATTGAATTGCAGAAGAAAATAAACTGATATGCAGTAGGATGTAAGTTGGTTTTAATTGACATGACATTAGCTTGGATGTACATGATTATGTCTGTGATGTGCTAAAAAGTTAACTGAAATGCAGTAGATTTCTTTTGTTTAGTGACATTTAAATGCTTGGTTTTTTTTGTGAAAGTCATTGTGTTTGTTTGATTTTGACTTTGATGTGGTAGGATATGGCATGTAATGCAGTAAAAAGAAAATACAGTAGAAAATAAAAGAACTGAAATGCACATGATTACTGTGTATGCATGATAATGTTAATGATATGATATTAAAAGAACTGAAATGCACTAGTATGTAAGTTGGTTTTCATTTGCCTGAATTTAGGTTAAATGTGCATGATTATGTTGCTAGTCTTTTTAAACCTTGGGGTTTTTTATGAGTTGTTATTGTTTGTCTTATTTTGACTGTTATGTGGTAGAAAAAGTCTTGTAATACATTAAATGTTTGTTTATATTTAGGAAATGAAGAAGATTTTAAAAGATAATCTGCTGAAAGGGAGAAACTTAATGGAGGATACTGATAACAAGCTAGACATTGCTTTGGCAATAAACTCTGATGACGAAGAGTTAAAAAATATTATTGAGAAGAGAAATGAGTTATTTGTTACTCTTTATAGAGATAACGAGGAGTTAAGAAATAGTATTGACAAGAGAAATGAGCTTTTTGTTACTCTTTATAAAGATGAGAATAAAAAAGTTAAAGAAGATGATGAGGATAAAGATAGGGATTTGGAAAAAGATGATGATGATGAAGAAACAGATGGGGATGATGATGATGATGCACCAGATGGGGATAATGATGATAAAGATGATGATGAAACAGATGGGCATAATGATGATAAAGATGATGATGATAAGGATGAAAACAATGATAAAAATGATGATAAAATAGATAGGGATAATGATGATGAAACACATGGGGATAATGATGATATAGATGAAGATGATGACGATGATAATGATGAAAATGATGAAAACATAAGGATTGAAAAAGAAAAGAAAAACGTCGATGAAGGTAACAAAGAAGAAGTTGGAAGTAAGAATGTGAAAGACGATAATGTGGAAGAAGGTATAACTGTTGTGGAACAAAAAGATGAGAATGTGGAAGAAGAAAAGGAAAAGAAGAAGGTACCAGATGATACGGTTTGGGACAAAACTAAAGCTATCGTCTCATTTTTTGATGAAGCTAATGTAGCTGGTGCATCAAATCATCAAATGCAGTGGACAGTCAAGAGACTTTGAACTTTTTTTAGGAATGAATTGGAAGATTTTAAACCATTAACGCTATCACAAGAAACTAGAAAGAAATATTCAAACAAAAGAAGAAAGCTACCAGTTTTTGATAACGTTTCCATATTAAATACTCAGCTAGAATCTGAAAAGATACATGATCCAAGCTTGGTTGTTCATCAGATGCTTGAAGATATGACCAAACTTCCTTTGATCTCTGGAGCTTTAAAAGAAGCTGCTCATGATGTACCACCTGTTGATGCATGTCTATCTTTCAACAAACTAAAGTTCAAGCTAAATCGAGATAGTAATGGAACAGTTCATGCAAATAAATTGATGATGTACCATGTTCTATAGAAAAGGGATCTGTTAATGCAGTGGAAGTACCTGATCAGAAAGTTATTAACGCTGCTAAAGACAAAATAGTTCAATTTACAAAAAAGGAAGTGCCTAAAAAGATAAATGCTAAAGTTGTGGTAAAAAGAAGTGCTAAAGTTGTGGAAGTGCCTCCTGATAAAGTTGTTGATGCGGCGAAAAAGAAAGTGGTTGCAATGACACAATTTAAACAGCCAAGACTTGCAACTATAAAAAAAAAAAAAGAAACATTAAAGAAGATTATCAAACGCCTAAAAGAAAAGAAAAGAGAGTAGCTCACGTTTTAGAAAAGGATCTTGTTTTCTAAGTGGAAAGCAATGGTAAATCCCTCATATGGCTTTAGTGTCGCCATTATTTTGAGAGGAAAACCATGTATACAAAACCATTTACTATAGCAAAAGAAAACTAAATTGAATACATATGGAGTTACAATAGTCCAGAAGGGTAAGTTATTTACTATATTAAAATTTATATTGTAGTGCATTACTACTAATTTCTTACTGCATTGCTACTAATTTCCTAGTGCATTATTACTTACTTGTTACTGCATTTAAAAAATGTGCAGGGGTATAATTTTCCACTATGAACAGGCTTACAAATGGGGAATGAATCTAGTTCTTTAGCCTTTTATTCCTAAATTCAACATTTCCAGCAATATAACTGACCTAGTGGAGTAACTATAACAAAAATGATGAAGAGAAATATAGAGGGAAGCAGTCAGTTACAAGAAATATATACTGTAGTACAGGAATGGTGGTGAGTTTTTCAATGCACTCGAATATATACATTAATGCACTAGAATATAAACTGTGATGCCCTAGCGTTAATTTTGTTTGGCGTTTGTGAGAAAATGACCAAGTGTGCCTAATTATGCTTGTAATGTGCTAGGATTTGAACTGTGATGCTCTGGTAGTAAACAGGCATGAGGTAACTTTAATTTTGTTTGGCGTTTGTGAGAAAATGAGTGAGTGTGCCTGATTATGCTTGTGATGTGCTAGGATTTGAACAGTCATGCACTCGGATGAATGAAGAAGTAAATATGCATGAGTTAGTGGTAATTGTGTTTGGCGTTTGTCTAAAAATGAGCGAGATTGCTTGGTTATGCATGTGATGTGCTAGAATTTGAACTTTGATGGCCTAGGATGCATGAAGATATAAATAGGCATGAGTTAGTGGTAGTTGAATTTTTTATATGCTAATAAAACTTTTCATGTATTTATAAACAGTCCGCCTCATATGGTGAAAACAAAAAGGGGTGATAACAAAAAAGACGACAAATTTTTAATGAAACTATTAATATAGATTTGAAGGAGGCAAAGAAGAAAAATTTCAATGATGTTCATTTGGTAAGTCAATAAAAATATATATTATTATGATTTTCAAATGCTGTAATTTGAATTGTTTTTTTAGGAATGAATTGGAAGATTTTGAACCATTAACGCTATCACAAGAAACTAGAAAGAAATATTCAAACAAAAGAAGAAAGCTACCAGTTTTTGATAACGTTTCCATATTAAATACTCAGCTAGAATCTGAAAAGATACATGATCCAAGCTTGGTTGTTCATCAGATGCTTGAAGATATGACCAAACTTCCTTTGATCTCTGGAGCTTTAAAAGAAGCTGCTCATGATGTACCACCTGTTGATGAATGTCTATCTTTTAACAAACTAAAGTTCAAGCTAAATCGAGACAATAATGGAACAGTTCATGCGAATAAATTGATGATGTACCATGTTCTGTAGAAAAGGGATCTGTTAATGCAGTGGAAGTACCTGATCAGAAAGTTATTAACGCTGCTAAAGACAAAATAGTTCAATTCACAAAAAAGGAAGTGCCTAAAAAGATAAATGCTAAAGTTGTGGTAAAAAGAAGTGCTAAAGTTGTGGAAGTGCCTCCTGATAAAGTTGTTGATGCGGCGAAAAAGAAAGTGGTTGCAATGACACAATTTAAACAGCCAAGACTTGCAACTAGAATCATTAAAGATGATTATCAAACGCCTAAAAGAGAAAGAAAGAGAGTAGCTCAAGTTTTAGAAAAGGATCTTGTTCTAAGTGGAAAGCGTATGGTAAATCCCTCATTTGCTTTAGTGTCGCCATATTTTGAGAGGAAAACCATGTATACAAAACCATTTACTGTAGCAGAGAAGAAAATTGTTGAATACATATGGAGTTACAATAGTCCAGAAGGGTAAGTTATTTACTGTATTAAAATTTATATTGTAGTGCATTACTACTAATTTCTTACTGCATTGCTACTAATTTCCTAGTGCATTATTACTTACTTGTTACTGCATTTAAAAAATGTGCAGGGGTATAATTTTCACTAGAAAAGGCTTACAAATAGAATGTATCTAGTTCTTTAGCCTTTATCTTGAAATTCAACTTTCCAGCAATATAACTGACCTATGGAGTACTATACTAAATGATGAAGAGAAATATAGAGGGAAGCAGTCAGTTACAAGAAATATATACTGTAGTACAGGAATGGTGGTGAGTTTTTTAATGCACTAGAATATAAACTGTGATGCCCTAGCGTTAATTTTGTTTGGCGTTTGTGAGAAAATGACCAAGTGTGCCTAATTATGCTTGTAATGTGCTAGGATTTGAACTGTGATGCTCTAGTAGTAAACAGGCATGAGGTAACTTTAATTTTGTTTGGCGTTTGTGAGAAAATGAGTGAGTGTGCCTGATTATGCTTGTGATGTGCTAGGATTTGAACAGTCATGCACTCGGATGAATGAAGAAGTAAATATGCATGAGTTAGTGGTAATTGTGTTTGGCGTTTGTCTAAAAATGAGTGAGATTGCTTGGTTATGCATGTGATGTGCTAGAATTTGAACTTTGATGGCCTAGGATGCATGAAGATATAAATAGGCATGAGTTAGTGGTAATTGAAATTTTTATATGCTAATAAAACTTTTCATGTATTTATAAACAGCCGCCTCATATGGTTGAAAACAAAAAGGAGGTGATACAAAAAAGAAGAACAATTTTTAATGAAAATATTGAATATATTTTGAAGGAGGCAAAGAAGAAAAATTTCAATGATGTTCATTTGGTAAGTCAATAAAAATATATATTATTATGATTTTCAAATGCTGTAATTTTTTTATGAAAATCCAATAATATTAATGCTTTAAAATATCTACAGGTTTTCTTCCCTTGTATAAAATTATTATTAGAAGAAGAAACAAGTAATCATTACTATCTGATTTGTTTTAATATGATGACTGCTGAAATAGACATCATTGACAACATTCACAATGATCTTGAAGATTTAGACTTGAGATATGGTCCTTACGCAATGGCTCTGGTAAGTTTTTTATGTGGAGTAAAGTTTCTGTCTGTGTTTTTTAATGCTAAAGTTCTTTAAGTCAATGCATTAGGATTAATAACATGATGCATTAGTATTATGTATAATGCAGTAGAACATAAACTATAATGCAGTAAAACTTAAACATATATTCAGTAGGAAGTGTGATTCTTTATATCACACATTTCAAAGTCATTTATCCCTTTATTATCTGTTTTTCTATATATCATACATTTCAAAAACAATATTACAGGTTAGATGTAGTACATCAATGTAGTTCTTTCTACTGCATTATAGTATTAATGCATTAACTCTAGTGCATCATTGTATTTGTTTGTACAACATTATAGTATTAAATTAACAGAATCTTGTATTTTTCACAGATAAATTCATTTATCGATTACCTTGAATATATAAAGCACCCAAAAGTAGATGCGTTTTTTCAGCCATTCCAAAAATACTACAAATGACTTGGAGGACAACCTACAACGCTGTTGACTGCGGATTGTTTGTAATGAGGCACATGGAAATGTATAATGGCAGCGGTGTATGGATAAATAACATGAGAATGAAAAAGAAGGTCAAAAATCCTAGATAAATTTCTTTTGCGCAAAGTACTTGGCAAAGATTCTACTATTGCCTTATAATACGAGTAAGGAGGAATTACTCAAAGAAGCAAACAAAAAGTGGAAGAAGCAACAAAACAAGTCAAACACCATAACAAACATGGATGTGAAAGTGGATAAAAATTTAATGAAAAGTTCAATGAAACTTTACAAAAAGCTTATTCTGCATGATTGCAAGAATTATCAATGTTTGAATTATCAGTGTTTGTATGTTTGTTGAAAACTAAATGATTTTAGTTTTAATAATAATTTTTCATTTGTATATACTGAATATCTGTTTAATAATATTGGTGAATTCCAGGTTATATATAACTGTTAATCTGTGATACTTTCAAACCAATATCTGTTTAATGATATTGGTTTGTTGATTGTTTAGGTGATGTGCTAAACAATGCACTGTAATGCTAAACAATGCAGTAGGATTAATGATATAATGCACTACGATTATGTAGTAGAACATAATCTATAATGCTATAGGATTAAACCTATGATATTAAGTTATACATTGAACAAATGTGAAGATGCAGTAGGATTATAAGTATAATGCACTAAGAAAAATGAAAAAAAAAACTTTTACACACCAAGTTAAACTATTATATATAAGGATTATAATGCATTAGGATTAATACTATAATTCACTAGTATTATTTATACACACCTATAATATCCAAATCTACTACATCACAATGAATAAATCTTCTACACCACAATATTATTTTACTACATCAAAATATATAAATCTACTGCATCACAATGTATGAATGTGCTACATCACAATGTAATTCTACTGCATCATGATGCATTAAATAATAACACCATGATGATTTCTAGACTTATTTTCACATCATGTAGTCTGTTGCATCACAATGTAATTCTACTACATCATGATGCCTTAATTTACTTATCTACCAGTCATCGTATACATCCCAAACTTCATTTGCTGTGACTAAATTTCTAGACTTATTTTTAACTTTTTATGCTACAATGATCATTTGGTGATGGTCTTGATTACGGTATCATTAAATTTCATCCACAGATCTTCATTCACTTTAACATCATTATATGTTAGAATTCTAGACTTTTTTGGTTTCTTCTTGATGTATTTTTCTGCTTTTTTCAATAAGATCTCCTTTGACTCGTTAAAGCTCATAAGTAAGATTTTTGCCAAGTACTTGGCGCGTAGAATCTTCATTTGCATGCTCAAGTTTGTCCATAGTATGCACGCTCAATTTCTGATGCAGTTGTTTCAGCAGACATCCACCAATTATCGTCTTCATCCCAATCTTCGTTGTGCTATAATTTAAAAAGGATATTAACAATGTTAAAATTAGAACATGATTAACAAACAACA